>VDFB02271358.1:968656497-968798267 GCA_007258455.2 Sequoia sempervirens
TGGAAGGTCTCTAGATCAGAAAGTGAGCTAGAAAACATATATCAATATTTTTTTCAAAGCATGATATAATTACCTACCCCCAATGTCTAGAAATGTATGGGACACTATGATTGGTTGGATGAACTAGTACGATGGATATGGATATATGTGAAGGATAATAATTAGCCAAATAGATCTAGGATAAGGGATATTTTCCAAGGGATATCTCATAATAGGATAAGATGTTTGACCCAAGCTAGTTGTTTAGATAGCATTATGTAGGTGATGGTATGCCATGGGATAGTATATGGTCAAAGGAATATGACCATGTCAAGATTTTTCCAAAACCATGTTTTGAAGAATATGCCCCTAGTCTTTATCAAGATCAAGATGGATGCAAATGGAATGAATTGGATGCATAGTGGAGTTAGGATATAATAGAATTATGTGTGAGATAATATGCTCCCAATTGGAATTGTATATATAGATAATTGATTTTATGCATCAAACCCAAGAATGTGTTTTCATCATGGTACTTGTCCAAAGTTCCATTAGAATAGTTTTCATTATTGGATGAATTATTTATCTTTGATTTTTTTCATTTTCATTTTTTCTTTTTTTGAATGATAATTAACTATGTTGGACCACCTGGTGGTGTGGTTGTAGATGTCACTATCATAATGTTCCAATAATGTATTGTTGTGCATGTCTTGCACACATGTCCCACTGTAGGTGGGGACCCCCTCTTTTAGCTCCTAACAGCCATTCTTGCTCTCGTGCAAGCTATTTTTCCCTCATCTTGCTTTGCGCACCCATGTTTCCAAGCCTAAGTTGGTCACGAGCCTTAAAATGATTAAAATAACTTTGGCCAAAATCACCTAGCTGAGTTTCACCAAGTCATTTGCTTCTACCCGCTTAGTCCTGCGAGTTTCCCCTTGGTCCTTGCCCCTAGTGTTTGTCAGCCTTGGCGAGCCTGTGTTTCTGGGTTTCCCTTTTTTGTTCGCCATTTGTGCTTAATCGATCTCCTACGGCCAAGCCTCGACTTCCCCCCGCATTGCGGAATTTGCACCTATTGCCCCCCTTTCCCTGTCGATCAACAATGAAGCCTTCATGACCATCCAGAGCTGTGCATTTCATAGATGTTATTAGTGATCTCAGACTTGAGGTTCAAGGTGGTAAAACTACTAGGTCAAGCACTTTTGGGTCTGCCCTTGTGGAAGGTTCTCTGTCGTCCACCATCTGCCTTTCACCTTCCATCTGTCGTCCACCTTCTATCTGCCAGTCATCCACCTTCCACCTTCTGCCTTCCACCTGCCTGCCATCCACCTTTAGCCTCCCATTCACTCACCGTCCACCATCCGCCGTCCTTCCACACTTGCGGGTCCGCCCCTACAGAAGGTTGTCCGCTATCCGCCATCTGCCTTTCGCCTTCCGTCCATTGACGATCTGCCTTCCACCTTCTTCCTTCTATCCACCTAATGCAGAGGGTCTGGGACTTTGAAAGAAACACAAAGTTCTCAAGGTTTGCAAGACACAATCTCAACCACTCTTCCAGGCACTCTGATGGAGACAAACCTCAATAATGCACCAAATGACTTATTTGCCTTCCTTATGGAACCAAACCCTAGGAAAACTATTAAGAGACCAAAAAAAACTTGTTTTGAATGATTTCAAGGCCCAACCCTTTGACTTAGACACAAAACCAATTTTTCACCTTAACTAGGCTACTAGCCAACTAGGCCTCTAGCGAAGGATTTTTGACTTTGCACTCAAAATTTCCAAAGGAACCCCCAATATAATGACTGTTTCAAGTGTGGTTTGTGATGAAAAAAAACATATCCAAACCTTGATATCACTTGCTTCAGACAAACCCTTCCAAAATCTGTTGTCTCCTCAAAAACTAGGCCTAATTAGCCCACTTTTCCAAAGCAACCCCCCTTTAAACTCAACCCCTAACCATGAAACTTTCAATAGTACCTTAAAATGACTCAAAACCAAGGATTCCAAGTTTTTAGGCCTATATGACACATCTAACATGCTCAAACACAAAACCCTCCTTAACTTGCCTCAAAAAGTAGGGCTTCTTGAAAACTAACCTTCCAATCACTTCCATAACTTTCTCATTGACTCTACACCATTAGGAAAATATATTTAGTCTATCCCAACTCGAAAACATACCCCTCATTAAGGCAGATCTTCTGCTGCTATACTCTAGCCTCCAACTTCAAGCACTTTGCATTGTGAATTCTTGGTGTACACCTCAATATTCTTCTTCCCTGCACATTAGTTTGTTAAATATGTATGTTACATGTTAGGAATGATCCATTTCAGAGGTCACAGCAGCATTCTACCTTGAAATGGATCAATCATCCATGAAAACCACCAAAACTAGTGAAAATTCTGTGTTATTCTTGAGGAAAGTCAGCAATATGTTACAAAAACTGATTCCTAATGTCTATCAGATCATTCAAAAGGTTAATTGAAAGTAAATAAAGGTTCTTAAACCATCCAATTGATTAGAAATTCAAAAGGAATCAATAGATCATCAAAAAGACTCAAGAAAATGCAAGAAAACTGTGTTTTTTCACTATTTCCTGTAGCAGTCCGTACAGTCACTTCTCTAAATGCCCAACCTCCGTACAAATGAATATTTTGGGGTTATAAACCCATTCCTCAACTTCCCAAACTGTTTTACATTGGTTTTATTCCATTGAAGTGCTTAAACCTCCTAAAACCTATTTACCCACCTAAATTGAAATTCAAAAATTTGAATTTACAATCTTGAAATTTATTAAATTCTATTATCTAAAAACCATTGGATCTTCAATATCCAACCTTATTTGTCCTAATTAAAGCATTATATTACTAATCAAACCCCTAGAACATGATTGTTCCATTTACATTGAAATTTGGTCCTAGGATCCTTATTTAGGACCCTTAGGACTTTTGACCTCTTTAATGTGTTCACCCATTCCAAAGGCCATTATAGGCTCCAAGATATCATAATTGATGCTTTGAGGTGATTTATAGGTCTTCAAGACCCCTGCATTCTCCTGTCTCCTGAAGATTTCCTTGAAGAGCTTGGGTGCCCCTGCACCGTTCTCCCCAAGAAAGAAAGAGTTCTTTCCCGAAGAAGCATCCAACTTGTTGCTGCCATAATACTCCTTGTTCCTATATGTTTGTACCTTCTGATTACCAAGCATGAAATCTCCCAAAGTTACCTTCTTCCTTTTCTTCCAACCTGCATTCATGTCACTCAACATGTAAGTGTCAAAAATCTGTTTTGTTTGTCCTTTTTGCTGCTTGATAACAGCCTGTCCTTGTACCCTGTTTATGCCTTTATTCCACTCATTTCCTTGTGAAAGAACACCACTCCTATTACCCTCAACAATAGGGAATTAAATACTCCCAATCTTAATACTGTCCAAGTCCCAAATATTCTGATTTTTAGGACTGTACTCTTCATATATCTGCAGCAACTCATCATTCCTCTTCCAACCAGTATCTTCCCCTGTCTTACCTATCTTACCCTGCTTATTCACCTGCAAATGTTTCTCAAAATAGATCATAAAACTTTCATTTGAATGCTCCAAAGGAAAAGGCACTAATTTATATCTAACATCTCCTTTATGCACCAAATATGTGTTGTGAAAACCATCATGCAATGTCTGCCTAGTGTACTGTCATGGTCTCCCCAAGATGATATGACCACAAGTCATTGGAATGACATCACAAAGCACCCTATCATGATATGATCCAATTGAGAAATCTACATAAGCCCTCTTACAAATCTCTACGTGTTGTCCTTGAGTTACCCAAGTGGCCTTGTAGGGAGTAGGATGATCAAATGTTTCAATCCCCAACTTGGTTATCATATCAAGTGAAACTAAATTGCTATGCGACCCTGAATCTATGAGCAATCTGTAGATCTTACCATGACTTAAACAATTAGTCTTAAAGATAGTTACCTTTGGCTCTTGATGAAGTCTTTCTCCTTGCTTGACCATAAGAAACTCACCATCAGTCACAGGGTCTGCCATGAATGTTTTTGATTCTTCCTTCTTGTCTTCTTCTTCTTGTACCAAATTAGCTCTCCTATCTCTGCCTTTATCAGCTTGTTCCCATTTAGGACACTTGAAGGAAGGATGCCCTAGTTCATTGCAATTGAAACACCTACCTGTGAATGGTCCTCTACCTTGTCCAAATCTGCCTCCTCCTCTAGGAGTGTATCCTCCTCTTTGATCAGAAAATACCTCTTTACCTTTGTCATTGCTGCTCTTGTCATTGCTGCCTTGTCCTTGTTCTCTATTACCTCTGCCCCTATTTGAACTACCTCCTCTTCCACCATTGCTTGATCTTTCTTGCTTCCTCTTCACCTTTTCCTCAGCTCTAATGGCCAATTGAAAACATTCTCCCAATGTCCTTGGCATTTGCAAACCAATCTCATCTTGTAGATTATACCTCAAACCATTGATATACCTAGCTACTTTCATCCTCTCTTCATAACCTCCCTCTCGATACTAAGCCAGAAATTACCAAAGATAGGACATCACATCCATGTCCTTTTCCCAAATTTCATCCTCTTCACATGAATTATGTAATCAGATGGTAGGAACTACTCTTTGACCAAACTCTTCATCCTAGCCCATGTAGAGACTTTTTTCAATCCTATAGCCATCCTATCATTCTAAAAACTAGTCCACCATGTCAATGCTATACCTCTCAACTTAGTTTTGGAAAACTTAATCTTCCTCTCTTCATCCATCTCTTCAAACTCAAAGTAGTTTTCTAAGGCATCAAGCCATCCCAACACCTCTTCACTATCCATCTTCCCTTGATAGATAGGAAAGTCTATGTGGCTCTTTCCTCCATGACCTTGTACTGCCTTCAACAATCTCAGTAACCTCCTTTCCTCAGGGTCCTCTGTCTCATCTGCTTGCTGTTCCTGATTTACCCTCACATGCTCTTCATCTTCATCATTGTCTTCTTGGTCTTCTTGGTCTTCTCTCCTCCTACTCCTCTCAAGGTTATTTATCCTTGCTTGCATGGTCTCTCTCTCCCTTCTCCATTGTCTTTCTTCTCTTGCTCTAGCCTGCTCTCTTGCTGCTTCTTGTTCCCTTCTTTCTCTTCTCTCCCTTTCCAAGATCTCCTTCAACTCTTCCAACTCTCTTGCCAATTGATTTTTTGGTGCCATTGTTGTTTCTCCAATCCCTAAAGGACCTACTCACTACTCTGATACCACTCTAATGCAGAGGGTCTGGGACTTTGAAAGAAACACAAAGTTCTCAAGGTTTGCAAGACACAATCTCAACCACTCTTCCAGGCACTCTGATGGAGACAAACTTCAATAATGCACCAAATGACTTATTTTCCTTCCTTATGGACCCAAACCCTAGGAAAACTCTTAAGAGACCCAAACAAACTTTTTTTGAATGATTTCAAAGCCCAACCTTTTGACTTAGACACAAAACCAATTTTTCACCTTAACTAGGCTACTAGCCAACTAGGCCTCTAGCGAAGGATTTTTGACTTTGCACTCAAACTTTCCAAAGGAACCCCCAATCTAATGACTGTTTCAAGTGTGTTTTGTGATGAAAAACAACATATCCAAACCTTGATATCACTTGCTTCAGACAAACCCTTCCAAAATTTGTTGTCTCCTCAAAAACTAGGCCTAATTAGCCCATTTTTCCAAAGCAACCCCCCTTTAAACTCAACCCCTGACCATGAAACTTTCAAAAGTACCTTAAAATGACTCAAAACCAAGGATTCCAAGTTTTTAGGCCTGTATGACACCTCTAACATGCTCAAACACAAAACCCTCCTTAACTTGCCTCAAAAAGTAGGGCTTCTTGAAAACTAACCTTCCAATCACTTCCAGAACTTTCTCATTGACTCTACACCATTAGGAAAACATATTTAGTCTATCCCAACTCAAAAACATGCCCCTCATTAAGGCAGATCTTTTGCTGCTATACTCTAGCCTCCAACTTCAAGCACTTTGCATTGTGAATTCTTG
The DNA here is from genome assembly GCA_007258455.2 of Sequoia sempervirens. Classification (NCBI taxonomy): domain Eukaryota; kingdom Viridiplantae; phylum Streptophyta; class Pinopsida; order Cupressales; family Cupressaceae; genus Sequoia; species Sequoia sempervirens. Next base: position 968,662,496 of record VDFB02271358.1, read on the forward strand.
GTGTACACCTCAATATTCTTCTTCCCTGCACATTAGTTTGTTAAATATGTATGTTACATGTTAGGAATGATCCATTTCAGAGGTCATAGCAGCATTCTACCTTGAAATGGATCAATCATCCATGAAAACCACCAAAACTAGTGAAAATTCTGTGTTATTCTTGAGGACAGTCAACAATATGTTACAAAGACTGATTCCTAACGTGTATCAGATCATTCAAGAGGTTAATTGAAAGTAAATACAGGTTCTTAAACCATCCAATTGATTAGAAATTCAAAAGGAATCAATAGATCATCAAAAAGACTCAAGAAAATGCAAGAAAACTGTGTTTTTTCACTATTTCCTGTAGCAGTTCGTACAGTCACTTCTCCAAACGCCCAACCTCCGTACAAATGAATATTTTGGGGTTATAAACCCATTACCCAACTTCCCAAACTGTTTTACATTGGTTTTATTCCATTGAAGTGCTTAAACCTCCTAAAACCTATTTACCCACCTAAATTGAAATTCAAAAATTTGAATTTACAATCTTGAAATTTATTAAATTCTATTATCTAAAAACCATTGGATCTTCAATATCCAACCTTATTTGACCTAATTAAAGCATTATATTACTAATCAAACCCCTAGAACATGATTGTTCCATTTACATTGAAATTTGGTCCTAGGATCCTTATTAGGACCCTTAGGACTTTTGACCTCTTTAATGTGTTCACCCATTCCAAAGGCCATTATAGGCTCCAAGATATCATAATTGATGCTTTGAGGTGATTGATAGGTCTTCAAGACCCCTGCATTCTCCTGTCTCCTGAATATTTCCTTGAAGAGCTTGGGTGCCCCTACACCACCACCCACCATCTGTCATCTGCCTTCTACCTTCCACCTTCCATCCACCCTTTTCCTTCTACCTTCCATCCGCCCGTCATCTGCCTTCCGCCCCCCACCTTCTTCCTTCCGCCCGATTGTCGTTTTCTGTCCTTCTGTGCTTGCGAGTTCGCCCCTGTGGAAGGATGTCCACTGTTCGCCGTTCATCTTTGGTCTGCCTTTCATTCGCCATCCTTCCATGCTTGTGGGTTTTCCCTTATTGAAGGCTATCTGCCATCCATTGTTTTCCTTCCATCCACCTTCCATTTTCCTTTCGTTCGTCGTCTGCCTTCCACCTTTCATCCATCATCCATAGTCTACCGATTGTCCATTGTCCGCCATCCTTCCGCCCTATGGCACCCGCACCCTTGAACTCGCGTTTATGTTGGAGGTCCAAATGAGCTCTAAATATGAATATTATGATCTTTTAATGATGCATGGATGGATCTAACTATGCATTTGCAGGATCTGACTAACATTTTCGTTGATTTATGTATTAGAGCACTTATTTCAATTCTTATATGTAGGATTTATGGAACCTATCATAGGTTCGTCAGGGAGGCCCATTGAGAAATCTAAACAAGGAAAAGGTGCATTTCTCCTTGTACCATTCATTTTATGCTCGCCTCTCCCCCTAACACCCATCAACAAAGCTGACATTAGAAGGAGGCCTATGTCAAGGAAGTTAGTGATAAATTGCAAAAGGTGACCTTCAAAGGAACAAGGAGCTGTTTTATTTTCCACCAAATGATGATGATGGTTAGGAGCTTTCCATCCAGATCAGGAGCAGTATATCTACTTCTCATAAACACCAATATGTAAAAAGGATGCACTTAATTGGAGATGCATCAACAAGAAGGCAGATGTTAACTATTTTCAGCTACAACAAAGAAGACAACCACTAAAAGAAAAAAATGGTACAACACCTGGGCACTAGAGGACAAACTAAGAATGAGACAAATGATGTATTTTAAATTGTTGAATATTGTGGCCTAGGTGAAACCCTAGTGTAAATCAAATTTGAGCCACACAATGTAATTTAATCCTAGCCATTCATTTGGGCTTTGGGAAACTATAAATAGGCCCCCCCCTCATTTGTAAATGGTTGGAGAGTTGATGTAAAAACATTCTACAACAATAGAAAGAAAAATTGCATGATTTATGGGTGTTCCTTTTGAGTTTGCTCATTATGTATGCATGGTTTTACTCCCCTATTAGTTTAGTTAGTTTTTTGAGTGGAAGTGATGATGGTGTTTGTTGTTATGGTATCTAATGAACTTTCAACCCATACTTTTAGCACTTTATGACAAAATGTTGTGTAAAGTTAGCTTGGGCTTCTTGATTTCAATGCCGCACTTAGTTCAGTTGCATGTTCATAATGTGCATGTGCAATCTGAAAATGTGCAGTCCTTAGAAGATTGCACTGGTTTTGTGTAACTGTAGGTTCCTCTTGGCCAAGCAAAACCTAGTTTAGGGAGTTTGTCTACTGTAGTAGCCTCCATGATCACTGTTCATTCATAGTTTTAGGTCTAGGAACGTCTTCTCTTCCCTGCCCTTTTTCGTTTTTTTTTTAATAAGTGACCTTAGGCAAGGTTCATTGCATATTGTAAAGAAAAAATTGATTATGAAATGGAGTTCTAGATTGCTGCTTGAACTTGCAAAAAATGCACAACTCTCCCATCCTAAGAACTCCATTTGTAGACCCAACTTCCCACACTTTGTAACTCATCCGTAAGTCCGCCTTGTGATTCTAGCAAATCACATGAATTAACTGAGGTATTCCAAGCACTGTCAAGTCCTAACATTAGAGACCTTGGGATAGTGTTCTACAATCTGATTGTGGAAGATTGTCTTTCAAGAGAGGTGATGCACCTATGCATTACCTGTGTTGAGAAGTGCATAAAAAACACATCAACATAACTGGCACTAGAAGGAGGGCAGGAATGTTGAGGCTACAGAGTTGAAAGTTGGAAGTTGAAAAGAGTAATTTCAAGAAGAAATCTGAGATAGGAAGATCTCCCTACATGTTGGAATTTTAAAATTAGAGAATTCTGAAGGAAAATGAAAGCTAAGTTGAAATGGAGTAGCACATGCAAATCAGCATCACTCAGCTACATGTAGATTTAAATAGAAGGTTGAGAAGACCACTATAGCAATTTGCATTGGTAGAAAAATTCCAGATCCATGGAACACATAGACACAATGAGTTGGGGTGTCTAACATTCTTGAACAAGGTTGAAAGAGTCTTGCAAGGAGAAATTCCCTTTTGGGAAATATATCAACTTGTAGCCCTCGCAGACCCGAAGGAAGAATTGACAGCCATGGTAGCTAGGGCATTCAAGGAGTTGATCCAAGAATGTTTTGGCAGCCAAGACAGACCAAGATTGGAGGAGGTGTTGATGTCTACTTGGTGTATATTTCACAACATACCTCACTCCGAATTCACTTGCTCATCATGCATGAACATTATCACTCAAACCATGGGCTGTTTGAATGAGTTGTGTTAGAAACCAAGATTTGAAATACAAACTAGGAAAATCCTTCCAAAGAAGAAAATTAGAAAAAGCAAAGCTTTGCAAAAGATGTGCAAAATATTATTATTCAGGAATTCAATAATTACAAGATATGATTTTTCTTTATAAAAGAAAAGATGCATAACCCTAATCTTATCTTGAGCAACAAGATAGCTCAACAAGATAAGGATGAGAATAATAAACCTAGAAATTAAATATTACCTAAGTAAAGTTATGCAAGTGTAATTAAATATTAATTACACTAACACCCCCCCATAAGTGCAACTTAGGGAGACTAAAAAAGCATGCATCTAAAAACTAAGATGAATGCAAGAAAGCATGAATGGGTCCCAACAACAAGGCCTGATCAGGTACCCAAGTACAAATGCAATAATGAGGTAGAGAAGGAAAACCTAGTGGGACAAAACCCCCTACAATGAGATGACTGCTGCAAAGAAGCACTAGAAGAACACTGTGGAGTAACACTGGAACCACAATCTGACAAGCAAGGAAAGATACTCCTGTCTACAAGAAACCAAAAATGGAATCATAGTAATGCAATAGTAGACCCGATGCCATGGAACACTGGAAAACTCACAAACTGGAACAACCCTAGAATATGTGAAGAAACAGTAGATGAAATGATGACATAATCTAGAAACCGTGTATCTCGATGCCAATGCCAAACTGAGACTAAAAATCTTCCATGGGAAGGAGTACCATAAAGACTCTGGAACATTAACCATAATCTCTCAACTGAAGTGTGAACTGATTTGAATCTGATATGTGTCAAGCTAGAGAAAAAATGTGGCCAAAAGAAACTAAGAAACCAGATAACCCATGCGAGTTTCCATCAAAACAAGATGAAGATCAAAGTGCATGCACACTCTAATCAGATTATTAAGCAAGAAACCCCCCGGATGGAACTTTATCTCAGTTCATTTATTACAATAACCCAATGATTGTAAAAGGAGAGCATACAAACATGCATAAACAAAAAATAGAAATTTATGTTAGATCTATGTAGAGGATAGAATCAGCTTTCTGATGCTGCGAGAATGACGAAAAAAGGATCACCGAGTCAAAAGATATTCCATCCAAAGTGAAATATGAACATCTGATTTCAACAGGAAAAAAATCCCATCAAACAGCAAAATATCTGAAAAAAAATTGCACCATTAGAAAATTGGGCTCGCTAGCTTTTCGGCAATATCTCATTTCAAAAAATTCACCTTTGGGATCAAAAGTTATGACGAAATGAAAAAAATGGCTATATGGGGGCAAATCAGGGTACAAGAAGGCTAAATAGGAGCAAAAAATAAGCTCCTTCGGTGCTAGCCCCTGGTCCACCATATGACTAGGGGGAAATTTTTTTGAAAAACGAAACCCGCCACTAGGCGGGTGGCGGGCGGGCGGAGTGTTGGTGGTGCCACTGGTGGCACCACCGCCAACAATGGAGCCCCCTCGGATTAGCCTGCGGAATCAATGTGACCGGGGTAGAAGATCAGGGGAGTGTGGGGGTAAGACTGAGCGACTGACGGTCAAGGTGGAGATGGCCGGTGGGAGTGGTGAAGCTGGCAGTGGCTGGAAAAAGTAGTGGGGGCCGGTGTTAGGGCCGGAGAATGTATGGAGGCCAATGGAAGTGACAGAGCAGGGTATGGCCGTACGACCCCTGCAAAAAAAATAACCTCTGTAGAAACCCAAAAACAAATCCCCACAAAAAAAATATATCCGCCAATTTTTTTGCAAAAAAGCCGATAAAGCATTATACATGCAATTTTTTTTTTTTAAATTTCTGCAAATCATACCCTGTACCTAGTGGGCCGTACAACCTACTGGGTAATTTTTTTTTGCCTTGCAAATAGTTGATGTCGAAATAGGGCGTGTTATATGTTTTTTTTAATCTCTTGGACGCTCTGGATCTGATGGTGAGGTCTGATCTGCTTAAAAACACACCAGAAGCTTCACAACTCCCAAATCTGGAAAATCTTCAAACCCTCATAACTCTGGCATAAAATGTCAGATTCAGGTGAAACAAAAGTTGATCTTGACTTTTTCGATAGCCCTGGACTCGAAAATGAGCTCAAATTTCCTCCAAATTGCACCAAAAGTGACCATGCAAGAGCACCCAAATAGAGAGACAAACTCAAGGTATGAAACCCTCGAGGAATCCTGAACGACTCTGCACTGATTTTCTCCAGAAATCTAAGAAGGGGCTGCAAATCAAGGCTTTGATACCATGTTAGAAACCAAGATCTGAAATGCAAACCAGAAAAATCCTTCCACTAACAAGTTGAAGCAACCAACTTTCGATGAGGACGAGTCATCCCATGAGGCCAAAGAGCTGTCAACGTCTGGAGGACAACAAATTGAAAATGAACCAAAAAAATTGACACAAGAAGGCGATGGGACAATAGATATAGAGGATCAAAACCCACAAGAAGTTGATTTCAGTAGGACATCAAAAAGTTGTGATGAAAATTTAGTCGGAAGGCAGTTGGAAAGCCTTTCCTCTATCAGCAAAGAGTAATCCTCCAATCTAGAAGAGGAGCCATTGGAAATTGAGGATGGGTCAGCAAATTCTACAATAGTGTATGTTGGGGCAGCCAATGAAGATGTTGAAAATCAAAAAGAGGAAGAGGTTGACAACTTTGGAGCAGCAAAAAATGATGATGTAGGCATAAGCGAAATCAAATTAGAGGACCTCTCCATCTACAATGACAGTGACCAAGCATCTAAAAATAAAGATTTGGAGGAGTGGGATCAATTGCATGCCACGGTTGTCTATTACTAGACTTCCTTCCCAAGTGATGATGAGGACCCAATAGTGGAAAGATACAACCAACTCATCTCAAGATTAGCAAGGGATTGGTCCAAACTAAGATATCAAGTGGATCTGGAGGTGCTTTTACTCCTGAATTGGTGTAGCCTCCATGATTTATTGCACTCAAAGTTCACATGCAGACTATGCCAAGAAGCCATCGAGCAAGTCAAAGAATAAGTGAGGCAGCCAAGCACACCACTTCCTGCAGTTGCTTCAAGGATGGAACACGAGGATCAAGAGTCCGAGCCAAGTGACAACTCAGGTGAAGGCGGTCCTCAAGAAGGTGTTGGGACAACAATAGAAGAAGGACAACAACACAGTCTCGAGCTTTCAAACAATGAAGTGGATCAAACCAAAATGATTTCCACCAGTCATCAAGAATTTCTTCCTCTTGAAGAGCATTTGTGCACCATGGACAATAGGCTTTATGGCGTGTCTTTGGATGGAAATTGCATAGTAGATTTTGGTCCCCTTGATGAGGTGCCTTTAATTTATGACTTCTTTCCATTTGGAGTTGTATTGCGGAGATATACCTGTACAGAGGAAGTGTACATCCTAGAGGTTAGCAACGATGAAGACATACCACCTGAACTACCCATTGGTGAAAGGTTGGAACTTTAGAATGGGAAAGGGGCCCCTTCTCCATTTACAATGATAATGACCAAGAAGAAATGATTGAACATCCTAATGAGATGCATGAAATTTGAAAAGAAGATAAAGGCAGAGGTGTTTCAATGGCTGCCAACACACATGACATGCTTGGTCAATTGCAAGATACAACTGAGAGTCCGATCGCATTGACCATTGCTAATCCTCTTACATGTTTAGAGGAATACAATAGGACATATTCATCCATGTCATCATCCTATGACATTGGACATCATGAAATTGAGGTCAACACAAGGGAAAGATGGGACAACATGCTGCCCCTTGAAGACATCAATCAAGTGGAGCTATGGACTACATAAGACTCAAGTGATGAAGTGTTTTTCCTTGAAGAATAGCTGATAGGGGCTGCAGGTCCCATTGGTAGCTTGGAAGAGGTGCTTGATGTCCCATCCTTCCAGCCCTATGCAGGCCCAAGATCAGAAATGTTGCACTATCCAGTGTCACCATTTGAGGTCACCGATGCAATGATAGACAATGCAGTGCTCGCTCTCCCTTGTCAAGCATTGCCACCTACATGTGATGACATCTAGTTTCTATCCTTCCTTGCCCCTATTAATTTTCATAGTTGTGTTTATCATTTTGATTATGGGAATGAGGGAAGGAAAACTTGCTTATGGATCAACCATGGGTTTGATGAACCTCCTCAACTGCTACTTTTTTGGGACTATGTGATTAAATTTGAATGCTGCAATGTTGAACTTCCTTTTTCTGAGTATAAAGATAAATCTACATGGCTTAGAATTGTAACCATTTCCCATCTGCTTGTGTATGCCTTACAAATTCCAATTGGCACAAATGTTGGTTTTCCTTGCCCGTACATAGTGTTTTGTAAATATTGTTGTACATAGCTCATTTTTGAGTAGTGTAGGTTTCGTGTATATATCTCACTTTCCTACTTTTGTTAGGTTATTTGGTTTGTTGTAGGTTGGATTGCTTTAGATTAGTTTTCCCTTTCGTTGCTTTTACTTTCCTTCTTTGGTTAGTTTAAGTTGTTCGCTTTGTTATTGTTTTTGCTGCTACTTTGCTCGAGGTTCCTCTACTTTTAAATAGGCACATCTGTGTGCACAACAACCATACTTATCGCCTGGGGTTGTTCTATGTATTTCTTTGTTAAACTCTAATCAAGTTTTCAGAGTGGATGGTGAAGGTCTTTTGTTAGTGTCAAGTGATTTGGACATTTGATTCAAAGAGGATAAGTTGTTGGTTGGTGCAATTCTGATGTATTATGAAATCTTATATCTTTTACACATTCTAAGAATCCAGAGGTCACTGTAGGTCCTTTGTGAAGTCTAGTTAAGTGAAAAATATAAAATTCTGCTTCAGCACCACTATGATTCTCAGCCCTGAGTGCGAGCTTCAATTCTTGCAATTTGAAAAGAAAAGAATTGAAAAGAGAAAATCAAAATAAATGAAAGAAAAGTAAGAGTGAAAATAAAAAGAAAGAAATTCAACTTTTCAGGGGTATTAGAGCAACTCTATCAGGGCTATGGGCACCCGGCTGGTAGTAGAGCAATGCTCGGGAGAATCACATCGACAACCTTGTTGGGGCTATGGATGCCTGACTGGCAGTGGGGAAATGTCCCAAATGCTTTTGGAGTAAGAATAAACTACATAGCTTAACTCGACAGTGCTCAGGTTCTTGTAGCAACTGAAGGATTGGGAATTAATGCATATGCAAACACTTTGATTTTTAGCATACTGAAGGTTGGGTTGACTAGTGGTTTTGATCCTTTGGTCGGGTGTTTAGTTTGTTTGCTCTAGCATGAAGATCAGAACCAGAGATTCTGGGTTTGTGATTCCATTTTTTCCTTGAAATGCTCTGGAGCATTTCCCCAACGAGTTGCCATTTGTTGTGCATGTCTTGCACACACACCCCACTGTAGGAAGGGACCCCCTCTTTTAGCTCCTGATGGGTCATTCTTGCTCTCGTGCGAGCTATTTTTCCCTTGTCTTGCTTTGTGCACCCCTATTTCCAAGCCTAAGTTGGTCACAAGCCTTAAAACGATTAAAATACCTTTTGCGAAAATCACCTAGCTGAGTTTCACGAAGTCATTTTCTTCTATAGGATTAGTCCCAGAGGTTTCCCCTTGGTCCTTTCCCCTAGTGTTTGTCAGCCTTGGCAGGCTTGTGTTTGTGGGTTTCCCTTTGTCATTCATCATTTGTGCTTCACCGTTTTCCTGCGGCCAAGCCTTGACTTCCCCCCGCATTACAGACTCTGCACCTATTGTCCCCCCTTTTGTTGTTGATCAACGATGAAGCCTTCATGATCATCCCAAGTTGTGCATTTCACAAATGTTATCAGTGATCTCAGACTTGAGGTTCAAGGTGGTAAAACCACTAGGTCAAGCACTTGTAGGTCCACCCCTACGGAAGGATTTCCGCTGTTTGTCGTTTACCTTCCGCCTTCCTTTCATCGTCTGCCTTCCATCCACCTTCTTCCTTCCACCTTCCATCCATGGATCATCCACCTGTTGGATTCTACCTTCCATTTTCCTGCCGTTTTCCTTCCGCTTTCCACCTTCCGTCCGCCCATCATCCACCATCCCTTGTCCTTTCGTGCTTATGGGTCCACCCCTGCAGAAGGCTGTCCACCGTCCGCCGTCTCCCTTTTTCCTTTCATCTATCAGCCATCTACCTTCTGCCTTCCACCTTCCATCAGCTTGCCATCTGTCATTAGCTTTCTATCTACTCACTATCCGCCATTCGCCTACCTTCTGCCTCGCTTCTTCGCCATCGTCTGCCATTCACCATCCTTTTGCGCTTGTCGGTCAGCCCTTGTGGAAGGCTATCCATCATCCGCCATTCACCTTCCTTCGACCTTCCGTCTACCTTTCACTTGCAGGTCTCCCCTATGGAAGGTTGTCCATCGTCTGCTACCTTCCTTCCATCTGATCCTTCCATTTTCGTCTGCTTTCACCTTCTATTTGTCATCCACTGTCTATGAGCCATCTGTCGTCCACTAGCCATTCATTGTCTGCCATCCTTCCGCCCTATGGCACTGGCACCCCTGAACCCACATTTATGTTGGAGGTCCAAATGAGCTCCAAATATGAATATTATGATCTTTTAATGATGCATGGATGGATCTAATGATGCATTTGTAGGATCTTACTAACATTTTCCTTTATTTATGTATGAGAGCACTTACTACACTTCCTATATGCAAGATTTATGGAACCTACCGCAGGTCTGTTGGGGAGGCGCATTGAGAAAGAAAAACAAGGAAAAGGCACTTTGCTCCTTGTACCATTCATTTTATGCTTTCCATTCCCCCTAGCACCCATCAACAGAGTTGACATTAGAAGGAGGCCTATGTCAAGGAAGTTAATGACAAACTGCAAAAGGTGACCTTCAAAGGAACAAGGAGTTGTTTCATTTTCCACCAAATGATGATGATGGTCAGGAGCTGTTCATCCAGATCAGGAGTAGTATATCTACTTCTCATAAACAACAATTTGTAAAGAGGATGCACTTAATTGGAAATGCACCAACAAGAAGGCAGATGTTAACTATTTTCAGCTACAGTAAAGAAGGCAGTCACTAAAAGACAAAAATGCTACAACACCTGGGCACTAGAGGACAAAATAAAAATGAAACAAATGATGTACTTTAAATTGTTGAATATTGTGGGGTAGGTGAAACCCTAGTGTAAATAAAATCTGATCCACATATTGTAATTCAATCCTATCCATTCATTTGGGCTTTAGAAAACTATAAATAGGGGTCCCCCGTCATTTGTAAATGGTTGGAGAGATGATGTAAAAACATTCTACAACAATAGAAAGCAACATTGCATGATTTATGGGTGTTCCTTTTGAGTTTGTTCATTATGTGTGCATGGTTTTACTCCCCTATTAGTTTAGTTGTTAGTTTTTTGAGTGGAAGTGATGATGGTATTTTCTGTTATGGTATCTGATGAACTTTCAACCCATACTTTTAACACTTGTTGATGACAAGCTATTGTGTAAAGTTAGCCTGGGATTCTTGATTTCAATGCTGCACTTAGTTCAATTGCATGTTCATGATGTGCATGTGCAATCTGAAAAATATGTAGTCCTTAGATGATTGCACTAAATTTGTGTAATTGTAGGTTCCTCTTGGCCAAGAAAAACCCAGTTTAGGGATTTTGTCTACTGTAGCAGCCTCCATGATCACTGTTCATTCATAGTTTCAGGCCTAGGAACTTCTTCTCTTCCCTACCCTTTTTCCTTTTTTTTAATAAGTGACCTTAGGAAAGGTTCATTGCATATTGTAAAGCCAAATTTGATGATGAAATGGAGTTCTAGACTGCTATTTGAACATGCAGCAAATTCACAACAAATCTCCCATCCTAAGAACTCCATTTGTAGACCCAACTTCCCGCACTTTGTAACTCATCCGTAAGTCCACCTTGTGATTCTAGAAAATCACATGAATTAACTGAGGTATTCCAAGCACTCTCAAGACCTAACATTAGAGACCTTGGGATAGTGTTCTACAATATGATTGTGGAAGATTGTCTTTCAAGAGAGGTGATGCACCTATGCATTACTTGTGTTGAGAAGTGCATAAAAAAATATCAACATGTACTACCTCTAGGAGTTGCTTTACCAAGATAAGAGCACTTGTCTATAGCCTAGGGATATTATTGTGATCCTTGTTGATGCTAGATTTGGATTTATCTAAATGCGCACATCATGATAGAGTGTCAATAGATTTCTTATGATAAAGTGTTGCTATCAAGACATAGTGAATGTGGAATTTGAGATTTTTGGATTTGAGGCAAGATGTTGGTTTTTGATGGGGTTGTAAGAAGTGGATGAATTATTTGGTAGTTTGGATGTATGATTTTTTATTTTCAAAACTTGGGATGGTGGATGATGGAGTGTGGATATGAGATTCTAAGTGTGTTTGGGATCAACAATTTTATACACCTTGTGTGTTAGTATTGAAGATTGTTTTGAAGGATGTGGATACCTTTGATTGATGGAAGGCCTTGTTTGAGATGGCTCCATAGTTTCATTGAATATTAGATTTGGACTTGGATTGGATGCCTTAGATGACCCAATTTTCTTTGGTATCCATTTTAACTTTATATGTCCACTTTGAATTTTTGATAAATATTAGCTTCAAAATATTGACTTTGATCTTTTTCTTTGTAAATATTTTTATTTTGTTTCTCCCAATTAGTGGATTGGAGGATTTGGGAATGATGGTTTATAATATATATGAGAGGATTGTTGGTAAAAACTTTAGAGTAAGTACTATTCACGACCCCTATTTTGATGTTTGCATTAGATGAAGTTTCCCCTAGTATCGTGGAGGTACCACTAGCATCCGTAAAGTTATCGATCAATGAATAACCAAGTCCTTGATATTTAGGATTTTCACAAAACTATATTGGCTCCAAAATACCTTTTTCATGTAAGCCTAATTATTTTACTTTATACTACATTGTTTGACATATTTTGTTTGCAATTGGATATTTGTTGTTCTAGTAACAAGATGCTAATTATTCTTCATGTTGTTGGGAATCATCAATGGTGTTTATCTTCTCATCAGTAAGAAAGCTAGCTTTGAAAAAAGTGAGTGATCCAATTTGATAGGATATGGGTTCTTTATATTCCTTCATGCATGTTTCTTTGTCATTCTATGAAATATCCTCATGGAGTCCTATGAATTTAGCTATAGCTTCCTTATTTTTAAATATACTTGGAGAGAAGGACTCTTGTTTTGGATGAACAAGGGAGAGACAATCTATGTGTCAAGTGGAAGAAATTGTCCCATATAAGGAAATGGAGGTTATTGGAATATAAGTTGGGTCAACTTTAGTTTTGGGATCATGGTTGGAATGGAGATGGGCGATGGGACCATCATGAAAGTCGAGAGGAATGCAATCTTAGTCAATGATAGGATGAGAATGGAGGATTTTAGTAACTTGATCTTGATTCATTTCAAGGATTTCTTATTTATGCTTTGGATTGTATTCTTGACATAAATCATATTTAAAAAATGGTGTATGAATAAGGGGATTTTGGATGGCTTCAATATGTCAGCATTGCGATAATGAATTTTGAATAGGGCTAATTGGAGTAGGGATGCATGATGGTGTTTGATCTAGGATTTATTTGTTATAGATTGGAATTGTATCAAACAATGGGTTATCTATTGTGGATAGCCCTTAGGGAAAATCTATAAAGGTGTCATTATTGGATGAGTTGATTGATGGGGATGATGTGGATTGGTGTTGCAAAGATTTTGGGGATGAAGGAATGGAAGGAGAGATGGAGGTTTCTTGTGGGAAATATTCTTCAAGATGATCTATTATGGAGGAAAATGAGGTGGTTATGCTATGGCCATGATAAAAATGTAATTATTTTTAGGTGAGCCGTTGCTAGACATAGATGGATGGTTTTGATCATGCTTAGGAAGATTATATTAATATATATCTCATTTCTCATTATGTGAGCTACAAATATTATTAATGTGATTATTTTGAGATGAATTGTTGAGATTATCATCAATAGTGATGTCGCCTTGGTCAATAAAATGCTAAATGTGATTCTTTAGCTTAATTTTTTTTGGATTTGTATCTCCTTTGACCTATGGTACTCGTATAAATTAGTGTCCTTCCACCATGTGGGTTTGAATTGGGGTTCATGCTACCTGATTTCTAGGAGGGTGACTAAATTTGATTGGACTAGTTTTTAGAGTGTTGATTTGATGGGCTCTTCCAAAGGAGTGTATTTTTTCCATGGGAGGTTGTTTTGTCTAGGAGGTCTTCTATATGAGTTCTCTTGGATTGTCGTTGATGTTAGAACATTGGGTGGTGCTTGTAAGATTAAGGTGGGTTGAGAATATTAGGTCATCTTGGCATCAACCACATCGTCATTGACCACATTTTTATTTTTATTTGAAAAATGAGGTTTCTCATTTGAAGAGTTCACATAATCTTTATTGTCTTTGGATATATTCATGAGTGCTTTGGCTATAAGGTTTGTCTCAATAGTAAGCCCTTTCTCTATGACCTCATCAAAAGTATTAGAGCATTGAACTTTTAAATGGAACCCTACTTTTGTATTCATGTTTTGGATGAATATTTGGACTAACTGTTTCTCAAGTATATGGAATGGAAACTTAATGGCTAAGATTCTCCATTTCTATAATGAGGAGCTGAGATTTCTCCATTATTTTTTTGTGGTGCATAGATTGGTCATGGATATTTCACACTTGATGTTGTATCAAAAATATGAGATGATTTTTTCAGTTTGTTGAAAGTTCTAATGCTAGATCAAATTTGAGAGAACCATTCCATGGCCTGTCCTCCTAGGATTCTTGAGAAAAGATGCATAAGATAAGTATCATTATGAAAAACCTCTTAGAAAGTGACATAAAATTCTCTAACGTGCCCACGAGGATCTCCCTTTCCTTCGTATTTATCAAATTTAGGCATCTCAAAATTATTATGAAAGGGAGGCATGTATATAATCCTATCAAAAGGATAAGGGCATATGTAATCCAATGTGTAGCTCTTCTTTATTGGTCTCATGTGGATATTGGATTTTTTTTGTAGATATTGGATTTTAGAGCCCAATCTTCTAGGTGCATCAAAGTGGGTATGTTGATGGTGTTATAACTAGATATGGGATGCGATGATGATTTACCTGGGGATAAATTTGATGATGAGGTGTTTTGGCGAATGTGTGAATAGTTTTATGGGATGTAGGAATGATTGGATGTGTTGGACTTAGTAGAGTGGTTTAATGTGGAAAATTGTTGTTGAGGGTTTACAATCTAATTTGGGTAATGTTGATGGATGGTTTGGTTAGATGGGTTTACATTATAGTTTTGATGAAGGTCATTTTGTGGGTTGGTGTGTTGTTGAGAGATAATAGTTTTTGGAAGGGGGTTTATATTGATAGATGTTTTGGTTGACTTGATTAGGGTATTGATTAGGATTTGAGGTGATAGCATGTGTAGATTGCAATATGGGAATATAGTTTTGATGTATGTTGTTGGGATTGTTTGGTATGTAAGTATGTATGTTAGATGTAAATGGTTGGGAGATATGAGAAGCATGTGGGGGTGCTTGTATCATAAGTATAGGGATGCTAGAGTTGTTGGATGGAATGTTTTGCCAATATAAGGCATTATTGATTATGTTTAGATTTTGAATGGGGTTTGAGTTTGCATGCAAGTAAGGTGAAGATGATTGTGAAATGTGAGATGGTTGTCGTAAGGTTTGTGAATTAGTTATTGAGGTTGGGGTATAGCATTACTAGATGTGTTATATAATGGATTGGTATTTGCATGGTGTATGGGGGAACTTGAGTGTGTATGGGAGATAATTATACTTTTATGGAATTAGTGGTTATGATTGATTATGGGATGATGGTGGCAATTTTTTGAGGTGTGATATTAGGTGAGTGTGGGGAATGTTAGTAGTTTGGATGGAAAGGTCATTATTAGGTTCTATAAAGGAGTTATTTTGCTGTGTCATGGAATGTGGTAAGGACAAATTGGTTTGTGGTATGATGTCATTGGAGCTTGTTTCCCCCAAGGTCTAGGATGAAGTATTATTTGTGATGTCTTCTAAAGTAGGCATAACCCCTTATGAGGATGGTATTGGGGTTTGGTAAGAATTTGGGGTGACCAAAGAAGGCATTCCAAACTCATGTTGAGTATCACCCATGGTTATGGTAATGTTTAACTCACTTTGATTAGACTCCATGAGATTTCTATGTAGAGATAAAGTACCGAGACCTCTGTGAATGATGTGTGGGATGAAAAATTTGGATAATTGATTGTTTGTTAGCAATTCAAAAGCACTTGGATGGTGTTGGCACAAGAAAAAATGAAACAAATCATTTTTTTTATATTTTCTATTTTTTATTAAATCATATTTTTGGAGGCCTTCAAAGCATAATTTTAGGTCAAGATTGTCATCGATCCCTTGAAATGGTTGCCTTTGGTCGATTTGTATATGCTAGTAGATCTCAGGTTTGTTTGTTGCAGGTATGTTTAGGAGTTATAAGATTTGTTGACAATAAGCACTTTGGATGATAGTGTTATTTATTTGTGCTAAAAGGTAGAATAATTATGCCATAGGATAGGACAAATATGCCAAGTAGAGGTTCAAATTCATGATTCTATGCAAAAAAAGGATGACAATCTAGTTTTTAAAGAAAAGTTGGTTGTACCATAGGTTAAGAAAAATGCACCACAAATGCACTACTTTATGCCACAAATACACCAAATGAAGCTACAATTATGCCAAAAAAGGCTATAATTGTGCCACAAGAAAAAAATTGTACCATAATACAACAATTGCACCAAAATACTAAATAGATGTATTGCTTTCACCTAAAGCTAAATTTATGAGTTTTTTGTGACAAACAACTATGTAGAAGGATACATAGTTGCATGATAGAATAAACAAGTGTAACTTTCTGAGGTTCAAATGCATGATTATATGTAACTTTGGTCTTATTTGAGTGTTTTTGAGAAAAAAATGGCAAGAAAAAAAATCACATAGTAAACTTGATAGTTTTTGATATTTCCAAGGTGACTGATTGAATGGTATCATTGGTCTAAACAAGTAAAACACTCCAAGAAGTACAACCTAACTAGTATTAAATGTGTGTCTTGATAGCAATGGCCCAATCAATAAAATATTGTAGAAGACCATAGATACATGGATCAACTCTCAAATGGGGATAGATAGGTCTCTAGTGGCACAAGGGCTCACCTTCCTCCTTCCCTTTAAGGTTTTTAAACCCTCAAAAAACTCTATCTCACCCTAGGATGGTACATCAAGGTAAATTTATGCATGATGTTGTACACTATAATCCACTATCAATTACAATTACTATTCTTAAAGCTTATAAAAATAGTGGTTCATAGTGAGATCGATAAATAGTGATCCCATTTGTAGTGCTCAAGATTGGAGGGGTCTCCTTTGCTCTCTTCACCTAACACATCTTGGAAGATCAAGGGTCATGTGGCTTGGCTCGAATGATGTTGGCCACACCTTGGGGTACAACTTTTGTTCTCCCCCCTTTCTATACCCCACCTAAAAATATGGTTGAGGTCACCCTTGGGGTGATGAAATACCGAAGCAAGCATCCTACAAATTAAAAAGGAAAATGATATTGTTTCTGATCCCCAAGATTGCACTAGATGCAAGGGGAGAGAACACGTAGATATCACTTCCTTGGGTAAATGAAAAGAATGTGAATTCTTAGGTATTTCCAATCCCAAAGTTTTCACTAGGTGCAAGGGGAGAGCATACGTACCCAAGACTTCACCAGGCATGGCAAACAATTCATTTACCTTAATAAATTGAAGTGTTATTTAATTTAGAAAAAGTAAGACACAAGACCCTACAATAGATATGTCAACAATTTTAGTGTTTTGTCTTCTATGGACATGAAATTCATAGCTATGTAAGAAAATATTAGTAACACAAAAAGCTCAAAATACATAGAAAAAAATGTCACTGAGTGAAAATAATTGCATGAATCCCTCAAAAAAATGTGAAACATAAAGGAATCAATGTGCATAATAAAAAAAATCGAACAAAATAAATTATACCTTATGGAAAAATGCATCATTCTATGTGACAATTGTGCCAAACTATGAAAAATGCACCATTTTGTGACAAATTTGCCAAATTGTCAAACAAATGCACCAAATCACTTGAAAAATGCACCAATGTAGGGAAATAATATGCCAGCCCAACTTGCAACTTCTCAAAACATGAAAAACACATAAAAATGTTAAAATTCAGGGACTTGAGTGTCCCACAAGGCATGCCAAAATGTATGACCTAGAAAATGACTATGGAATTTAATACTCAAATAGAAAAAATATAATTCAAAATCAATTCACAAATCAAACCAATAGATAATTAATAAAAATTTCAATCACAATAAAATGTAACAAAACTACACACAACTGACTTAGCTTAGCTCCATTGTTCTCCTCTTTGCACCTCAAAGAAAAGTGTACTAATAATTGCTCTCATATATAATAGTACCAAGAATTGGTAATGTGTATAGTTTCTTCACAATGATGAGAGAGGAATAGATGATAGAAGGGTTGAATTTATAGATTTTTGGTGATATCGATCAACAAGCAAGATCATATGAGAGACTGAATGAATCAATGATTTATAATTGATGAAAGAAATTGATTAGTAGTTAATTGATCTTATGATTGCAGCTAAATTATTGCATGGGTCAGTTAAAAGAATTGATTGAAGAGATGAGGGTGATTGAGGGTTAGTAGACATAATTGATTGCTCAGTGAACTCAAAGTGAGTGAGGGTTGACTAGTGAGGTGGAAATGCATGAGTAATAAATAAATAAATAAATTATCATGCACTCTCAAGGTAGTGGGTTTCTTAAATAACTAAAAAATAACAGTGTTGATTGACTCAAGTAGTACTCATAATTTCATCAATAAAAAGCTGGAAACCCATCTAAATTATTTTATATATCCAGCTCTAAAGTTTTAGGTCTTGATTGCAAATGGTGGTATTGTTAGTTGTTCTAGAAAATGCAATAGAATTAAATTTATGATAGATTATCACCTTGATAGACCAATGTATGCTATCTCCATTGGTGCAACAAATATTATTTTGAGAGTACAATGACTTACTACTTTGGGAACAATTGAGATGAACTTCCAAGAACTATTCATGAGATTTCAATCAGAAGGAAAGGAATTCAAGCTAAGAGGGTTGAAGGAAAAGTCCCCACAAATGGTAAGCTTTCATCATATGAAAAAGTTTCTTAAGAAAGGAGTTGATGGATTTGTGGTCTAATTATGTTCATTAGAAGTCTGTCAATCTAATTCTCCCACCCATCCAAATTTACAAGAAATAATTGATCGTCACTTAGTGAGTTTGTATATAATAACAAGCTCTATATGGTTGAAGGGGATCCATATCCATAAAGTTTCTTATAATTAGAATCCAATGGTTCTTAGAGATATTCTTAAAGCACTTCCTCCTAAGAGGGATTGTGATCATGTCATACAACTATTTCTAGGGATCCAACCACCCAACATTAGGCTTTTTAGGTACCCATATATACAAGAAAGTGAGATTGAAAAGATTGTGGAGGAGATGTTAGAGGTAGGAATTATCAAGCATAGCCAAAGTGCTTACTCCTCACTCATGGTAATGGTACATAAGAATGATGAAACTTGGTGCATGTGTCTATACTATAGAGTGCTCAACATGTACACAATCAAAGATAAGTTTCCTATTCTAGTCATTGATGATTTTATAGATGAACTGAATGGAGTTATGTATTTCATGAATTTAGATCTTACATCAGGTTATCACCAAATTTGAATTAAGGAAGATATTTATAAGATATCATTTAGGACTCATGAAGTTAATTACAAGTTTTTGGTGATTCCATTTGGTCTTACCAATGCACCATCTACATTTCAAATTTTGATGAAATCCATCTTTAATAAATTCTTGAGAAAGTTTGTATTAGTTTTCTTTGATGATATATTGATTAATAGCAAGATATGGTAAGAACACTTGCGAAATGTAGATCAAGAATTGCACATTGTTTAAGATTATCAACTCTATGCTAAACCATCCAAGTGTTCTTCTGGTCTCAATGAGGTGGAGTACTTGGGACACATAGGTTCACATGAAGGAGTAAAGGCTATCAAAATTAAAACTTTCATGGAATTCCATATTCCCAAAACCTTTAAGAAATTGAGGGGTTTCTTGGGCTTGACATGATACTATAGAAGATTTTTGAAGAATTATGGTCATAGAGAAACACCGCTCATGAATTTATTGAAGAAGGATTATTTTCATTGGAATGACTCTGCTAATGCAACTTTTGAGAGATTGAGGGAGGTTATGTGTATAAATCTAGTGCTTACCACATGTGTATAAATCTAGTGCTTACCACTCTAGACTTTACTAGGGATTTTGTTGTGGAATGTGATGCTTCAAGAAATGGTATAGGAGCCATTCTCATGCAAGAGGATCAACCATATTATTTTGAGAGTCATTAATTAAAGGGTAAGAATAAAATCAAACCTATTTATGAGAAGGAAATACTAGTTATTATTAATGCAATATAAAAATGGAGGCCTTAGTTAATGGGTAGACACTTCAAGGTTAAGATAAATCATGATAGCCTAAAATATTTTTTGGAAAAAATATTCTTTTGAAGAGAAAAAGGAATGGGTTACTAAGATGTTGGGATATGAATTTGAGATTTTATTTAAGAAAGGGAAGGAAAATGTTGTGGTCGATGCACTTTCTAGAAAGGATGAGTAAAATAGACTTTATTATGTGTCATTTCAATATTATAAGTAGATTGGGTGGTAGAAGCCAAAGCATAATGGTAGAATGATATTGCTACAAGTAATCTCATTCAATAGTTATAGTGTGATCCCAGTAGTTCAAATAAGTTTTGTTGGAAGGGATGTACTCTATGGTATAAAGAGAAATTGTATTTATGAGATTCATGAGTCTCCAGTTGGTGATCATTTAAGATTTTTGAAGATATATCATCAAGTCAAGAAATAATTTTTTTGCAAAGGGATGAAAGGTGATGTTCAAAAATTTATGGCTAAATGTTTGGTTTGTCAAAGAAATAAAGGGGAGACAATTAAGACACTAGGTCTCTTACATCCGTTAGTTATTCCTAGCCAATGTTGGGAAGATGTATCCATAGACTTCATCATAGGGCTTCCAAAATCAAAAGTTAATAATGTCATCATGATAGTAGTAGATCACCTCACTAAATATGCACATTTTGTTATATTATCACATCCTTTTATAACAAGTACAATGGAAAAAACATTTTTGGAGAATATATAAAAGATACATGGTACACCTAAGGTTGTTAGTGACCATGATCCTATCTTTACTAGTCACTTCTATATAGATTTATTCTCATGTTTGGGTGCTCAATTGGCTCATAGTTCTTCATACCACCCTTAATTTGATGGGAAAATTGAGGTTGTTAATAAATGTTTGGAAGGATATCTTCACTCTTTCACTTTGGATAAACAATATAAATGAGTAGATTGGCTATTTCTAGAAGAATGGTGGTATAATACTTCCTTTCATAGTTCATTAAAAATGTCTCCATTTATGGAACTATATGGATATTGGCCTCCTTCCATCACATCATCATTGAAGGTTTCACCAAGAGTTTAGGCAGTGGAGGACCACTTTCTTCATCAACAACAAGTACTCTAAAGACTCAAGAAGAATCTAGGCATGGCACAAAATTGAATGAAGCAGTACACAAACCAAAACTGTAGTGAAAGAAGTTTTGAAGTTGGGGATTGGGTCTTCTTGAGTTTGTAGAATTATAAGAAAATGTCATTGAAGAAACAAAAAAATAACAAGTTGTCTCCAAAATATTATGACCATACCAAATCATGCAAAAGCTAGGTAGTGTTGCCTACAAGTTAGAATTACCACCAACAACAAAGATACATCCATTTTTTCATGTTTCTTGTTTGAAGAAGGTAATTGGGTACAATATCCCTACTTAGTAAATATTACTAGAGCTCAATGAAGAAGGAAGAATCATATTGGAACCAAAGTTCATTCATCAAACACAAAAAAAGAAGCTAATGACTAGAATACTCAATAATTATCTCATCTAATGGAAGAATTTACCAGTTGAAGATGTCACATGGGAGGATGAGTATTTCATTTAGAAGCATCCACACTTTATTAGCATTGAGGAAAATGATCCTTTAAAGAGGAGGGTATACTATTCCCTTAATATTATTGTGCATAAGGTTATTAATAGTTGGCTTGTGGCTATATTAACTCATAATTAAGTCATATTATCTTTATTATATTGTTATTTAGTTAATGAGATTTTCCTAAGGCTTATATAGGGCTATCTAAGTCATTCTAGGTGATATCCTAGGCATAAATAAGGTATATATAGGAGGTAGTGAGTTTTTTTCCATCATTAGATTTTGAATTGTGTTCTCATTGGAGATATTTGGAGATTTTCCCCCTTCAAGTGGTTTTTTATTCTCATCTATGATCAAATATTTTCAACATATTTCATATTGTACCTTCCATTGTGCATGTTATTTCATAACAAACTCCTTCCTTTTCAATTCATTTGGTAGTTCATTCCACCTCCTTGCAATATTGAATCCTAGAGCCTCCCATCATGAAGTTTTAGCCACATGTGCAAACATGATGTAATTTGAATTCCTTTGTGCTAGAATTTGATCCCAAATGTTTGGTATGCCAATAATGGTAAACCAAAAATTTAACATCTTATTTGAGTTTTTGACTCTATTCTAAGGCTCAATGAAAGTAATTTCTCCAGTTTCTTGTACTCATGCATCTTTTTTTCCATTTATTGGTTTCATTCTAGATGAATGGGGAAAAATTTTGTAACTACAAATCCCCCACATAAAGTAATAGGTTCAATTCAATGCCATGTAGTAGAACATGATTGTGCAAATAAGTTCATAGAGGGTTTTGCAGTGCATTTTTGGAAAATATTGATGAATTTCCTAGGGGTAGCTATGAAGAATGGTAGATCATAATATAGCTACATAAATTGAAAACTAAGGCATAAAACCTTGTAGGTGGTCTCATTTGAAAATTTTGGGTGTAATGAGATCTATTTGATCAAATTCTATATTTTAATATTTTTATTTCATCATCCTTCTATTGGATATCTAAATCAAATTTTAACTACATTTATTCTTTCTCTTGCCTCCACTTGTCCTGTTGCAACTTAAACTGTTGCACTTGATTCTATAGCTACAATTTTATTTTCCATGAAAAACTAGGATTCAACTATACTGATCTTGGTCGACTTACTCTAATACCTTCCCCTTTTGCAATGGTAGTCATTTGGGCCAATTTCTCCAGGTTAGACTACTATAGGTATGGTTGTTTCTCTTCATCCAAGTGTTCTCCCTTATCTATAGTCTTTGGATGTAGGCGTGACTTTTGTTCTGTTTTTGGTTGATCTTCCCAATGCAAAATTGGTGCATCAAATGAATTCCTCTCACTATTAGATTCAAGAGATGATGGCTTCATAGTTTGAACTAGGCGTTCTTTCTTTATAAACATGTACTCCATTTAGAGTTGGTCTCTAATTCTATTATAAGTGGTTTTAATTTTTGGGAGTCATTTTGGTGGTTTCCTTACTCCTTTTAAGGTGATGTGATTACCTAGAGGGTTTTAGAGGAGCCTTATTCTTTCATTTTCCCATGGTAGAGGTTGAGACTGGTTTTCCTTTATTTGTACCCATGATAGGGGATTGAGTTGCTTTTTTTTTTTCCTTGAGGTAGTTATAGTTGTGGTAATAGGATTAGAAGAAGGTGAGTTCTATAAAGGAGTTTTTGAACTAGGGATTTCAACAAAAAACATCCTCGATAGGAGGGGTAGGATATTTAGAAGAAGCTGAGTGTTTGAGGGATGATTCATCCATAAAATAAGTTGCATGAATTGATGATGTTGTAGGGGTAGATAAGATTGTAGGTCCACCCCTAATTTCCTTATTCTTATACTCATATTTTTTCATCTAAATGTAAGTGGATAGCCATGAGGCCCAATATTTACCCCTCTTACCCTTTTTAATATAAAAAATTCTTCTCAAACCATATTTGGAAAATGAATACTCAAACTCCTTTTAACCAAAAACTCTATTAAATAATGTAGTAGCCTTACCTTTCTGGGGTTCTACAATCGTACATGATAATAGGTGACAAATAACATTAAGGGAATTTACATGTCGACTATACCTCAAATGAATGAGAAATTTGAAGTGAACCACATACAATAGAGAAAGTCATCCTTCACAGGTCAAATAATTTATAATGTAAACTATGGAACATGAACATCTCTAGGGAAAGGAGAGGTGGTTCATGCCTTGTGGAGAAGACTCTAGTTTTTCATTGGGTATGGTGAACTCATTTTGAAACGTGACCATTTCAAGTGTTCTAGTAAGACATCTCCCACCATAGTTGATCCAATGACGTCCACTATAGTGGCTTCAAAAGTATCCACCCACATATATTTTACTATTGCCACATTGTTAGTTAGAATATTGGTAAACTTCCTAGATGCTTCATCGTCATACCTTGTTATTTGTTTAAAATAATCCAACCATCCCACTTGTAAAAAAATCAGTAAGTAGTCCCATCGTTGAGGATCATTTTATGATCTATTAGTTCTCTTTTTATTGCGCTTCCACCCATATATGAAACTTCAAACCTTGTAGCTTGCCTTTTCTTCTTTGTGATGAAATTTTCCTTTTCCCTTTCATTATTCTCTATTGAACAACCGTTTTGAATTAATAATATAACTACATGTTTTTCCTTGATTTTTTTTTATCATTCACTAGTCAACTTGGTATAAAAAATGTGTTTTTTCATGTGTATCAAAGGCAATAGGTTTGGTTCAAAGGTAGAGAGAAATCTATTTCTTCAATATCATGACAATTGAGAACTCGAGTGTAAGCTGAAATGTACTTCATATCATATTTATCATAATAAAAAGGTAATATACATAGGTTGACAATAGAATTTGAATTGATATTCTATAGTAATCCATCCCCCCAACTAAATAATGATATGTGTTCTCAAATTTCATGTGTAGTGAGACTCATGGAGTGGAGATTATGTGAAGCACTATTCATAATTGTTGTAGTCACAAGAAATAAATGAAATGTAATGGAAATCAATTAAAGAACGTGAGAAATTTTATAAATAACCATGATAAACAAAATAGGTGTATGACTTGGATTGGTTGAAAAATATTTATTGAAGACATTGTGTGAAGAGATGATGGTAAAAATCTTAGAACAAAAAAATTGTATGGTTGTGAATGCTTGCGTGGAATGACGATGTGGCAATGTACAACTACACAACTCCCTTGACTAGTGGCTTTGTGTATAGGTCCCAAAAGTGTCATAATTAATGGTTATGGGTACAAAAGTCATGGAATCTTCTACTTTTGAATTATTATGTGATGGATTGTCCCAATAGTTTGCAAAGAAATACTGGAGGAACTTTATTATGATAGGAAATGTTGGGCTAGAAATCATACCTATGAATCATAAAGGATTGAAAAATTAATCTTTTTCCCAGATGATGTGTGTCTTGGAATTGTAGTCTCTATATTAATTATTTTCTAAAAAGTTTCTCTATCCAATGGATACCAATAGGAAAAAAATGAATGGGTTAATGATGGATAAATGAACTACACCATTTGGATGTGCTTCATCAATTGCATAGAGCCCCAACCATCTTGTTTGTAACTTACCCTTATGATATTTATACCATGAATCATAAAGGAAAGCCTAGTCACCTTGGTGAAAAAAAATTGTCTTGATGAAGTGGTCATGCCACTTGATTCATTTTGTCTACACTATCTTAATGTGATGGAGGGATTACGTGCGGATATCATCTAGAGCTTTAAGTTGTATTAGCCTCACTTTTGTGTTGCCAATAAGTCCATACCCAACTAGAGTGTTGTCCTTATGTTTTGTGTTGAAATTAAATTGGAAGGACATATTTCATCCCATAAACCATAGCATATGGTGTGAATCCCATTATAGTTGTAAATTATAAATATTGAAACTCAAACATAAACAAACAAACAATGCAAGATTCTATTCTAAACTAAGAAAAACCTCTAGATAGAGGTCAACAATTAAATAAAAATAAGATAATAACATAAAAATTTGAATTCAAATGTTACGAAATCCTCCATGGTTGAATTATTTTCTCCTTGAATGATCGAGATGTTTATTCTCATTTCTTATATGATAACAATTTCACAGCATGTACTTAGCAAAAGTGATAATGGATTTATTTGGATGAGAAGATGCTTGAAGTTATATATTTTGGAAATGCAAAACAAATGGCTAAGATTTGATTGTGAGATTGGGGGTGGAGAATGGTTGGTAGGAATTCCATAGGATCTAGGAGAGGATGAATGATGGAGATGGATATGGTTGGATTGTGAATGGATCATATTAGCTTACCAAATTTAATAAGTAATTGTGAGGATAATGAGGGAAATTAGGTACATGTGCACCTAAGAAGGCTATAACTTTGTGATTTTTTGAGAGAATAAGGGGACCATAAGGAAATGTGTTCTTAGGTGCCCAATATTATTGGAATGCATTGAGATAATAATGGGAGCACAAGCACAAGGACAAGTGTTCTTAGGTCCCCATTATTCTTGGAAAGTGATGAGGGAATATAAACTTTATTAAATGATATTATTTAATTATTTGAGCCACCTAGGTGAGGTAGATAATAGGTGGAAATAGATTTTTATTTATTTATTTATTTCTAAGGATATGGAAAGATGACAAATTAAATAATATGATTATTTAATTTAAGCAATGAACTTTAGGTGAAAGGAGTATGTATTAGGTTGATTAGGAATAGGTGATGGGACATAGGATTATGTGATACAATTGGATGATTAGGGATTAGGTGATAGGTTTAGTGATGATGAATAGACCTAGGGAATATTTTAGCTCTTTGATACAATAAAAATAAGTGGCATTGTGTCAAAGAAGGATAAAAAGTAGGATGGAATGGAATGAAGCTACAGTGGCATGTTACTATGATCGCTTAAGGATGATGATGGAAGTGATGCCTCATCAAGAGAACTATTGGGTGAAATGAAACCCAATTGGTATATTATAAAGACAAAGGGAGATAAAGATATGTGTCATAAAATATAAAAGGTGACTTGAGAGAGATAATGTTAGGATGATATACATACCATGAATATAGGTCTAAATGATTGATTAATGATTAGGAATTTGGACTAATTCTTCTAGGATGATTAGATTTGATTACATGGATTTTCATGTTGAATGATGAAATATCATGAAGATGTAAAAAAAATTTATACATGATTTAGAATTATGGATACAAGGATGATTAATACATTCTCTCGTAGTAACTTCAAGTGAAAGGAGCAACATTTATTCTGCTGTAGCACTTAACATTATGCACCATGATATAAGAGACCATGATGACGATGTTCCATGTGCATATGGATTGACTCACAAACAAAGAAATTGCAACTAGAATAGTGATCCAATAGACATGTTGTCATAGGCACACAATCATATGAATGATGAAGGTGATTATGACAATGTGATGGGTGGAGCACTAAGACTAGAAGCAATAAACAAAAACAAGCCCATTAAAGTATGTTATCAAAAACATGTAAAATAAAAAAATTGGTATCCAATGACATGTTGAAGGAAAGGGTGTATGGGATGGATGTATGTGATTGAGTAGATTGATTGAATCTAAGGATTAATGATGAGGATCGGATTATATTTTTACCTTGTTCAAGTTAAAAACCAATTGACTAATTGATTGATTGGTTGATGATGATAACATTATTGATGTGGGAAGGACACATGCCAAAAATAGGGAAAGGATTAGGAAAAAAATATCAGTGATGATTAATTAGATTGATTATAGATGGAAAACAACTTCTAGTAAGATAAGGACAACTCTTATGGATGTGTTTAGATAGATGCAAGATTTTGGATGGGGTATGTCCATATTTAAGAGCTTAAACATGATTTTTTTTGTGTGGACCATGCTTATAAATTGGGAATATGTTTAGATGTATTTTATTTTGTTTGCCATCTTGATTATGGAACCAGTGGAAAGGGATAATCCAAGCCTAGAGACAAGGATAAATATGGTTTGGATAGGATGTTTGATGAAATGGATGTGATGGAGAGGATATGGATTGATGGATGGATTTAAGGGGAGATGCTCAAGGACTACATCATATAGGACTAACATACTATGATCTAAGATAAGGATTAGGTAGTACTATAAGAACGACTATGTCAAGAGTTTTCTAAAGATTGCATTGTGTGCCCCCAATCATTGCTAAGACCAAGGTGCATGGGAAATATGGATGAGGTATGACTAAATGGACCTGGTGAATGGGTATGATGGAATGGCATGATAGGATGGATAGATTCGGTGGAATGGATGAGACAATTTTCCCCTAATTTCAAGATTCATGTATATTTAGTTCACTTACACATGACACCCACGAATGGGTTTTCATCATGGAACTTTCCCAAGGTGTCACAATAAGTGGTTTTCACCATTGGACGAATTTATTTCTCTTTATTATTTATTTATTTATTTCTATTTGTTTGGATTTTTCCATTTTTATATATTTTTTAGAATGATGGACTTTAGGCATCATGTGCATGGATTGTTGATGTAGTTGATCTGAAAGCTTTGATCGTGACATGCCAATAGTATCCTACATGACAAAGTTGTTTTGCTAGGATCTTTGCACTATTATATAATGCACAATTGTGATGATAATCTTTGATAATTGGGTTGACCTTATCCAAATATAAATATCTTGATAGAGTGTCATCATAACTCTTGTGGTAAAGAATTTCTACTAGGATGTGATAGATTCTAGGTGTATACCTTGGAATTTATCCTACTCTAAATGTGCAAAACAACTTAAAATTGCAAATGATAAAATACCAAAGACACCTCAAGATTAGCCAAAGGAGTGATAAAACAAGAAGGAAATGGACAAAACGAAATAGAAACAATTTCACCTTTCTTGCTGTTGATGTCTCCTTGATTGGCCCTTGCTTGGAATGATTTGTGTGCTCCTTAGATGATTGCTTGGGTGACTAAATGCAAGATTCAATGTGCAAGATGATTAAAAGAGATGGCTAAATGATGGCAAAGGATTGAAGATATAAATTGTCAGCATGTAGTTATGAAAATAAAAAGTGTTTTTAAAATGCCCTTGAGGAGGGGGTATTTATAGAAGAATTTGAATTCTCTAGAGAATTCAATGGTCAAGATTGATCCAACAAGGTCAAGATGAAGGGCTATGGTGGGTTGAGAACCCACAAGCCCTCACATCTTGACATGTGGAGGGTGAAGTGGCCAAGGGGATATGAGATGGAGGTGACTTGTCAAAAAGGTACATGAGGTGGAGGAAGGACAAGTACCTTCCAAGCACCTTGGGGAGTGAGAGATTTCCTCAAAAAGGGATTCCTTGTCCCCAAGTGGGAGTGAAAGGGACATTTGAGGAATTTTGGAATTCCTCAAAAATCTACATGGGAAAAGGAAAGGTGGTTGAAAACATAAATGTGAATTAAAAATTCACATTCTTAGAAGAATCTAAAGGATAAAAGGTGGGCTCCAAAAAGGTGGGACTTGGTCACATGTGGAGATTGTGACAAGTCCAAGGTTCTAGAAGCCTTGGAAGGACAAAATGTGAATTAAAAATTCACATGGGGAGGAGAGAGACATGGGATGAATAAAAAGGAATTAAAAATTCCTTGGGGGATGGGGAGAGTTGACTAAGGTACTAATTAGGTTTGACTAATCAGTAATTAGAGGATAATTAGGGGTTAATGTGGATTAGAAACCAACTTGCAAAAGTTGGAGGATGTGACACATCCTAATCAAGGATTAGGCATGTGCACATTCTTAATGAAGAGATTAAGAGATGGATTAGGATTAGATGAAAATGACATGTGAGAAATTAAATAAATGTATTATTTATTTAATTTATTTGATGAAAGGAGGATTAAGAGGGTAAGGTATTTAATTATTAATTAAATACCTTAGGGATTTGGCAGAATTAAAGATATTAATTAAATAATAGTAATATTACTTAATTAACTCGGATAAGAGGATGTTTAGATGAAAAGTGATAAATTTGGATAAATTAAGTGTCCAAATTTGGATGTCTACACTAGGTTTTATATTGGATTTAGGATGAAGTGGGATAAATTTTGATGGTGAATGTGTCGATTGATGGATTTTATATTTATTAATTTGAGGTTTCAATTGGAATGAGGAGTGTTTGTATTGGGTGGTAAATATGGATTTAGATTTCAAATTAATCTTTTGATTGTGACCAACATTATCTTTAGATAGTGAAGTTTTGCATCATAATTGTGAATGTGGTGCACACCTATTATATAAAATATGAGTTTTGATTTGGTGGATTTATTTTGATGAATCACTTTGATTGGACTCATCAATTTAGTTTGTTTTGGGATCCATATTGTTTCTTGTCTTTCTTTTTTTATTTTTGGATACATGTCACTTTTTAGATTCATTTTGACTTTAATATGGAATCTGAATTTTCTTTTTCTTTAGTAGCAAATAGAAATATTTTTTTCATGGGAATGTGTTACTTTGTATAATGGATGATGTTGTTTGTACCAATAAAAGGGCCTAGGATGTTGTGGATATAGATTACTAGTATGGATGGAGGAAGTATGGGAATGATGGGCGGATGGAGGATTCTTGGAAGAGTTATGGAAGAGCTTTATTTTGTTATTTTCATTGGATGAGGTTGCCCCAACTATCATTGAGTTGTCACCATTATACTGCTTGCTTGGAGATATGTATCCAATACCTTGATATCCATAATTTTCATATATGGATATGGGTTCCAAAATTATTTGTTCATGAAGGCCTAACTCTTTTCCATTATAGCCCATTCTTTTATAGATTTTGTTTGCCATAGGCTACTTTTTTTGAAACAAGATGCAAATCCATCATTAGAAAATTGTGACTTGGTAGAGAGGTTTATTTGTTCTTCTGCAAGAAGGCCAAACTGTATGAAAGTAGTTGAACCCAATTTTAATCTATCCTTATTTGAAATTATGGTATCTTGATCAATGATATGCTCAATATGATCCACTTTGTCTTGTGGATCCACATGCATGTTTGGATCCATCATTTATTTGACTACCTATGTGACCAAGGGAGGAAATTGTCTCATCTTGGGAAATGGAATTTTTAAGAGTATGAATGGAATTATCTTTGATTTCATGGTCATGGATGGGATAAAGGTAGATTAAAGGATCATCTTAGATTTATGGATCAATTGTAGGATCATAATGAAAGGTTAGTCTTTGGATGCTATTAACATAGATATGATATTGATCAAAGATGGGATTTTCCTAAGATTCATAATCATCTATTGTATCTTTGTCAAATATCAGATTAACACAAATATTAGGGTCATTTATGGGAACTATCTCAATAACTTGGTCTTGATTTGGTTTGGAGAAAGTTGTGACATGCTTTAGGTAAATCTCTTGACATAACCTTAATTCCTTCTTAGAAAATATGGATACACTTTGTGTTGCTTTGACATTCCCTATATCTATTAGGAATTTGATATATGTTCCTAGTGGCATATTTAGTAGTATACTTAGACTAGTGGGGAACTTTATGATGTGAAATTGTGAAATGACCATCCATTTCATTCTATTGTTGACCTATATGGGTTCTCCTCCAATCAAATTTTATATGTTACTCTCTTAAGTTCATTTTGGTCAGTAAGCTACTCTTCAAGTTCTTAGTGTATTAACATGTTCCGCAATGTCTTTTAAACCATATTTTTATTGGACCCTTATAGTAACTTAAGTTGTTCCTTTATGCACATGATTTTAAAATGTTTTTAAGTTATCCAAAGAAAAGCCTATTAGGTGGTCCCACACTCATCCTTGTTAGTGCCAAGTGTTAGATTTTAATTGAGTTGCACTACTTATAATATTCATGAAAGTTTCAACCTTAACCAATTCTTTTTATGAGCCCTCAAAAATATATTTCATATGGTCTTAAGCTAAGATGTTGCCACATCATATTATCTGCATGCATTTTTTTCTTTTCACACAAGCTTAAACCTTCATGGGATAATATTTAGTCAACTCCTTGTTTCCTCAAACTCTTAAAATCATGCCACATGTCTCTTCACTATTAACTTTTAATTTCACAAAAGAAATCCTTATTGGGGAGGCTTATAAGGTTTCCAATTTGTTCTTGCAAGTCTCTGAAATGTTGACACGTGTTCCATATTAGCATAAAAGGGAAAATATCTTTCTATTTGTAGAAAGGATTTCAAAAATATGTAACTTCCATTGATCTTCAACAAATCAAAAATCCACATATAAAAATGGAGAACGACTATTAGTGGTCACACCTTCAAGTATGCAAAGACATTAATGGTGGATTTGACCTATATCTACCAATTTTTTGAATGTATTGGCTTAATTACATTCATTTATATCATTCAAAATACAAAGGTTGTAGAATAATATTGTTGTAGATTTCTAGGTGAATGAGGGTTTTCTATGAAATTTTTAGTGTTTATAGCAAGCAAAAAGTAGTAAGTTAATTCAAATCTTCTCTATTACATTATGGTATAAAAAGGAAAGGTTTATTGTTTGATAGAAATAGAAGGTGAATTAGGGATTTTAAGGGATGGTGAATTGTTTATAATTTTAAAGAATTCTTCTAAGAAGTTTAATTTTTTAAAGCCCTACTTTGAATAAATTAAAAACCCTAGAAAATAAAGAAACCATGGCTAGAACATCAAGGGGTGTGAAGAGAGTTCTAGATGATGATATTATGGTTCAGTTCCCTAGGTCATCCAAGAGGCTCAAAATTTTAGAAACCTTAGGGATTCTAGAAAATATAATTCTTGATAAAAATGAGAACTGTAGAGACCCCATTATCCCAAATCAGGGTTATGTTCTTTTCAAACATGCTTTTAGAAAATTCCTAGCTAACATGCCCATATACAAAATTTGTAGATTGGGGGTTGGAAGATTGGTATTAAAAAATATGTTTATAATGTAGACCTAATTAGAGTAATTGCACTTTCCTACAACCTCAAGAAGAGGGCTTTGTATGCCACATATGGAATTATTCTTATGAATCTAGACATAACTTACATATGTAAGGTATTCAATTTAGACCCAAAATATTAGTTGTTGATAGACTTGGGGGAATTGTTCAAGGAATATCAAAGGAATGAGGGTAGCTTCATAGTTAAATGGTTTCCAAGTTTCAAGCCTAGGGGATCAAATAGATAATTAAAGAGATTTTATAGTGCAAAATTAGAGTTGTTTAGTTATGATATATTGAATATTATTTCATAAAAATATGTCTCCCTTTGTCAAGTGTTGGACATGGATTGAAAGCATCAAACACCAATAAATTTTATGGTGTTGGTAGTGGACATTCAGATAAGGGATGTCAACAAGCCCTATGATTATGCAAGCTATGTTGCAGAAGAGATTCGTAAAGGCTTACACTCTATTAAAAAGGACAATAATGTTGTCCACTTTAAATGGTACTCTCTATTGTGCCATATCATTTTTTCAGTGGAAAGAATATCTAGTCTCAAAACATGTAGATAAGGTCCTAGGATGCACAAAGAAGATTAATGCGAGTACAATAATGGACCTACATTTGGGATAAAGACTGTAATAAGTTGAATTATCTAGTCTTTAAAGAATACTTTGTAAGAGAGGTCCATAGGAATTTTGGACAACCTATGGATTGGAGGATCTAAGAGGAAGTAATAATATTTCTAAGGGCTAAGGATTTTCTCCCAAAGGAATAATCAAGCACACCCAGGGTGATTGGTTATATTACTCTAATGCAACAATGATTAGGGTTTATGGTTTCCCAATCACACAACATTCATTTCCCAGGATAGTTCTAGATAGAATTTTTTTTCTTGAGATTATATGTCAATTAAATGATTTTGACAATAGTCATTTTAGAAACTATAAGAAGCAATAAATCCTCCCTTCCATAATTTTTTTCTCATACTTTCAGGTCACAAACAAGAAATGATTGGAGCTAATATTGAGTAAACTACTCCCATACAAAATGAAGGTGGACAAAGTTAGAAGGTGTGATCTTGAGCACTTTCTCCATAATCCTATGAATAGTTTAAAATTAGCTACATTTGTGCATGAACCTCATAACATTCATTATTTGAAAAGAATTGATGAAAAAAAGAAAAGGCCACAAAAAGAATGGAACAATGGGTGAGGATCCAAATGGCAGAGGGGAATAGGAAGCAATTAGATCCTTCATACAAAGGTGCATACTCAGATATTGAGGATCCTATCATTAGGATCATGTTCAAATATTGGATAAATCCAACATCTTTCTTGTAAATGTACCTATCCCACCATTTGATGTTCTTGTCCCATCTTCTCAAAAGAGATCCGACAAGGTCCACAAAAAATCACCCCCTTCTAACAGATAACCCCATAAGTGGAATCTCTTATGGGTTATCCTATAGGTGATGAGGATTTTCTAGAGGAGTTAGAAATAAGGTAAATTGTGAGGTCATCTTCAATAGTTTTGGTAGAAATACCTTCAAATGGTAGAATGCTCATCTAGTTTGAGATTGGAGATCAGGTGATAGATGATGTGAGAGCATTAGCTTACTCTAAATTCATGGAAGATGAAAAATTCATCTCCACCAAGGAGTTCAAGGATTTCATCCTTATAAGTAAAGATGAAGAGTTTTAGAAAACATTAAAAGGGAAACAACTCATTGAATAAAATAAGAAGGTACTTATTGCCCAATTTTAGAAAGAGGTAGATGCAAAAATGGTTGCCATGACACCTTTAAGGGGCAAGGAAATTAAGAAGTGGTGGATGTTTGATCCTTCTAGGGTGCGATATATCATCTACAATTACATTTGATACTATTCAAAGATAATAAGGAGTGACCCGATGCTACAATCAAAAGAGCAAGTTGATGCTCTATATTTTGGGTCATGTTTTAGTCCAAGGCATGAAACCTTGGGAATATGGTCATTTTTCCTAGAGACCAATAAACCTTGGGTAATCAATGATGCAAGTGAAATCACTAGAAATTTGATAGTTATAATATTAGGGGATACAAGTGCCCTTCAAGAAACCACCCTCACTATAAATATAGATCTATTTATAGAAATAGCAGTTAAGAAGCTAGAGGTAGACTTGGAAAAAGTTAATGCTAGTAATTTGAAGCTAGAGGAATAGGTAAATATGTTTATAGGGTTATTACCACCTCCAAAAAATATAATTTAGGATAAAAATTCATAGGAAAGGGAGGCTTTAATCCTCAAGGTTAAAAATTTAAGAGAAAATATCAAGCAGAGAAAAGAGGAAACAAGAATGATAGAGGAAGGAGGAGCTGAGAAAATTTCAAACCTATTTGACAACATGTTGGGACACAAATTGTCTAACATTTTGAGTCATGTTGATAAGGTCTAGAATAAATAAAAAAATTATGAAATATGCATTCACTAACCATTCCAAGACAAGGTTTGGATTGAAATTATTTTAAGTTAGTTGGGCCCCAAGAGTTGCATTTTTGAAGATTATTGCAGAGCACTCCAATTTTTATCATGATTTTGTATCTAAAATTATTTCTAAGTCTAATTATTTAGATGATATCATCTACCACCATATAAATTTGAAGAACTCATAAGGAGGGAGCTAGTTTTTTTAGGGTTTTGTGTAATTTTATATACCTCCTATATAGTGTAAAGATGGAGAGATAAAATATTATAAGGATTGGAAATCCAATTTTGCTGATATTCTCCCTCCTATCTATGTAAGAATAAATAAAGATGGTGAAATGAATGTAGAGCAATTAAACCTTAGCATGGAAATTCTCTCCAAACTTGAGTACAATATAGTTGGTTTCTCTAACATGGTGCATGTATTAATAGGTGATGATCGTATGAATCACATGGCTAGACATAATTTGTTTCTCCCTCTTAGATGATAACTTGTCATCAAAGAAGGATAATAAACAAGGAGATAAGAAGTGTAGAGATTTAAGTTGATTTTCAATCAGTTATCTATTAAATGCATAAGACAACTAAGAGGGGGGTGAATCAGTTTTAGATTAAAACATCAAACCATCATTAACATTCATATTTGCATTAGTCCTTAAACCCTTAACAATCATTAAACCCTTACCATTCATTAGTAGAATGTAAACATGAGAAAAAATAATGCAAACACATCCAAACACATGAGAACACCAAATTTACGTGGAAAAACCAAGAAGGGAAAAACTGCGGTGAGGATTAGCTCACAATATAAAGTAATTGTTACACTAAAATACAATAGGCTCACTACCGAAGGGTTCACTACCCAAGAGAAAAGAAGGGATCACTACCAATGGCTCACTTCCAGACTCAGAAAGAAGAATAAATAAAATTGTTACAATGAGAAATTCATCTCAAAGCAATAGAAAAGTTCCACCACTACTTCACCAGAATATTCAAATTCTCTCTAAAGAATGTAGAAACCTTCTGCTCACTACTTTTAGTAGTCTTAGGCATTAAAGATCACTCTACATTTACACTTTCAAACTTCACATCTCTGCACTTCACATCACACACACTTCAATACTTGATTCTCCCAAAACTCGACACTTATTTATACCATCCTCAACCTTGAAAATAATTCACAAGATTGGCTATGCACCTCAAACATGAAAATTCAAATTAGGTCAACACAAAATATTCATGTGGTGGAAAGGAATGAAGGTGAGCCAAAAAACACCTTAACTCAGATCCAATTCAACTCATACATGCTACACAATTCTTCCACAAACACCGAAGCATATTTTCAATTAGTGTAAACGCACAAGGTTGGTCAAACCTGTATTAACACCATGAAAAAATTAAGTACACACTTCCTTTGATCCAAAGATGACTCAAATACCACAGACAACAGTTTAACACAATCTAGAATATTCCATCAATACCATGAAATTCAAAAAATTCTTCATGAAATCATACACTAGAAGAACATATTCATTATGCACAACCAATTAAATTTCCACACATAGCAACACCTTAATCCAACCTTACAGAGGACCAAAAATAAAACAACTCATAATAAAGATAGATATGAGTGATATATGCATACCCTTAGATCCACAAGACCAAAAACCACATTGTGGAGAAATGCAGAGAAAAACCATTTCTCCTAGACAACACTACTTTCACAATTCACACACTGGTGGACACAACTTTCTCTACACAATGATCTAGCACCAAAAATTATAGATATATTTTCTCTAAACACCTCTGATCAACATATCTAAACCACACAGGAATATCTTCAACCATGAAGAAATGTGGAGCAAAACACTAAAAACTACTCTATAACACTAAACACTCTTCACCACACTGTTTCCTCTTCTATTGAAATTCTCTCAAAAGCACTTGGAAACCAAGCACCACAAACACAAACTCATCACCTAGAACACCTTCACGACATCTCAACTACACAAGAGGTTGAACATTACCAATACATGCTCATAAAAGCAACACTAGAGATTGAAATCACTAATACTACTAATGACAACATAAGACAACCAATCAAAGCATCATCATAGACTTCCAACAATCTCCTCATGGACCTATTGAAATCAATGCAAAAACAAAGATTTATTGACATTAGTGACAACACAAACTACTCATACTTACAAGATTATCAATATACAACATAAAGGAGAGATCAACAAGTTAGAATGAGAATATCATATTCACTTTGTCAGCTCCAAAAGGCAGTTTTGGTTGAATCAAGTTTGTTCAGTGTGACAAATTCTCTTAGCAAGATTTAACTTCTATTGTAGGGAATTATAAATATCAAGTTTAAATGTATTTTGTCTTATTTTAAGGTGACACAACTTATTTTTCTTTTTATGCTATAAGAGGTGGAATACAACTTTTAGTTTGGTGCTCCCTTACTTTTATAAAAGGGAATTTTGAGCCTTATTCTAGGATTCAAGTGCTTAAGTTTTGAGCAAGCCTTTTTAAAGAATTAGTCTTATATAGTTAGGTATTTTGAAGTTCATAAAGAGAATATCATAATTTTTCTTTGTGATAGCAACAAACAATTCAATTTCGTTGTTTATATGAATATAAGTCACATTGTTGATGTGTCCTTATTGGAAAACAATATACTTTGAATATTAATAATCAAATATCATCAAGTTTATCATTGCAAATTTGATATAATAGATGTTTGATTGATGGGTTCTATTCAAGTAATAAATTAAATTTGTATCTAGTTGAATGATTGGAGATATTATGGTTATGATAAGGATTTTAAAGAAGATTAATGATGTTCATTAGTTTATTTTCTTATTGTAAGACAATAAGATTGTGAAAGACCATTGAATATATGTTTTATTTTTTTATCAAGAGAATTTATTTCATTCAAGACTCTGTAATGGATAAGACACCAATTTGATTAGTTCATAGGATCAAAACCTAGGCAAGATCAACATAAATTTTGGAAAATTATATATTACTCTTATTTATTTCTTTATGCTTATTTCACACTATTGGGGTACAAAGCTATAAAGGATCTCGAAGAAGGTTTAGCCAATCAAGTTCATCCACCAAATTTTTTGTGTGAAAATTATTATCTATTTTGACATCATTAGACACATTTTATCTTGAAAATGATTCTATGTAAAGGGAAACCCACCTTGGTTTTGTAGAGCCTCAAGTACAAAGGAAAAAAAATATAAATTTATCTCTTGTTCATTAGCCACTAATCTAGGGTTCTCAAATATAGGATCTGGCTACTTCTAAGAGAAGCTTGGGAAATCAACTAGAAACACCAACAAATTAATGAATCTACTGGGGATAAGTCAAAATTGACTTTATAATATATACCCTTTTTATTCTAGACTTACGAAAAGTTATTTACTCATTCTATCCAATAGTATAGAGTTGGGAAAATTGAGTCAAGAAATTTATTTTAAGTCTTTCATTGAAAATAATCTATAGAATTCTCATCAAAGTTTTGAAATACATTCAAAATATTTATGAAATATTTGAAAATATCTCCATTCCAATTAAAAAAGAATTATTTCAAAAGTTGCTCTCAAAATGGAAGGAAGAAGGTCTTTATGTAGAGATGATCCTTCAAAGAAGTTCAATATTGAGATCCAAAGTAAAAATAAAACATGGGAAGATAAGGATACTGGTGATTTAGAACCTACCTTTGGAAATATCTTTCATTATGCAAGTAGTGATGATATTTCTACTCATTCACTAGCTAGATATGTAAATCCTAGAGTCCTAGAGTTAACTATGAAAATTTTAAAGAATAAAACACTCTGGTAGGACCAAAGAAATAAGACTATCAAGAAAAAATTGAAAAATACCAAAAGGAGTATGATATTAGGCATGGTTTTATAAATCAGACCATTGATCCTAAAAATTCTACTTCAAAAAAGGTTTATTGTAGTCCTACAATCCAAGAATAGACCCATTTTTCTTATGAGAATCTTTCTTCATCTGGTATGGCTCAATTTTCAATCACTAATACTTCCCAAGTTGTACCACAAGCCTCAAAATCTAGAAATATGCTTCAAAATGAAGAAGAATTGTTAAAATACTTGAATGATCTTCAATTTGAGTTAAACAAACTAGAAGAAATAAAGGTTAGAGATTCCATGAAAATAAGGGATGACATGAGAAAAAAATAGGAAGTATGAAATTTTCTTATAATTTATGTGGTACTTCAACATCAATGCTACAAAATCTTGTTGGAACTAACAATCCTTTGAATGTTCCTCTTGTTAATACTTGTGTTAATACCTAGAGTAACCCTACTATAACCAATATAGTCCCATCAAATTTTCATCTTAATATTGTGTCACAAACTATGCTTCATTCAAATGTTGTAGTAAATGTCCCACTAAGAGGTTTTAATCCTTCTATTTCACAACATAATATGGCTCCAATGTCTTCTAGTATAGATTAAATTCCTATGAGTTCTAGTGTCTTAGAAAAATATCCAGTAAATCCAACTCCAAACCCTTAGCTACAACCTAATATCCAATAACAAGGTACTAGCACAGGAGGAGTACCTCAACAACAACATGCAGGAAAAGCCCTTGTACAAGAAATTATATACTAAACAATCAAGGATATAACCACATGGGTGACCTAAATTCTCATGTGCAACATATTGTTTTATTAAATGTAGGTTTTTAGAAAAATGATCCTTTAAATTCTCAAAAAAATTGTCCACAAAATTTTCATGTACCATCCTAGCATGTCCTTATGTAGCAAAATCCAGACATGCAACAAAATGTGCCTATTAATTATAATACTCAACCAAACCTAGTGATGGAAAAAATTCAATGTAGAAGGACTTTACAACTAGAAAGGTATAGACAATTGGACCTTTTTGGGATTCCTAGATACCCTAACCCAATTTCTAATTGTTAGTGTAGGTTTTTATTTTTCTAGCGGGATAATTTATTTTCACTTAGTTATAGGTTTTTCCTGTACTTTTATTAATCTTTCTTAGGATAATAAAGTGAGTTTCTCATTTAATAACTAGGAAATAAAGTGATGAGTTGTATCCACCCTTTAAGGGTGGAATATTTATTTTTTCATCACTTTATTTAGTTTTGGTGGTTATTGGTGGTCAATTCTTATTGGTTGATTTGACATCTCCATCCTCTCCTTAGTTCTATATAAACTCACTACCTAGCTTGTATTTTTTTTTAATCTTGGAAGCTCTTAATGCAATTTTGTCATCTTGAAATTGAATATCTCTCAGAGTTTTGGTTTGCATTATTTATGTTTTTCTAGTTTATGTAACTTTGAATTTCTCTTAAAAAATTTCTTAGGTTTTTTAATCTATTTCAAATTTCTAAAATGGTATCAAAGCTTTTGTTTTGGGAATCCAAGTTCTTAGATTCCTAATTGAGAGATTGATTTTTTCATGTAAAATCTTGTGAATTATTGTATGCTCTTCTCTTGCATTTTGAATGATCTAGGAGAATTAGAAGGAGTTTGCAAAGATTTAATAACCTCTTTATATTGCATATGCATTTTGTGAGATCTTGTTGATTACAATATTTTTGGTTATACTTGTAGTATTTTTTACTATTCCAACACATCCAAAAGGTTCATGAAATTCAATATTGGATTTCATTCATTTGATTTGGAGATCATTTAACATAGTTGAAAAATAGAGGTTTGAAGCTCAAATATGGCAAATAGGTTTTTTCAGGAGCGTTTTCGACCAAAAAGGACCTTTCCATTGCGTTCAAAAGGCCAAGGAGATGAATTTTGACATAAAATTCACCCATATTTGGTTTTGAGAGTCGCCAAGGCAAAAAAAATTCCAAGAGGCTTGTATGCCCCCCTAGCTGTAGATTCGTAGGTCGATGAATTAAAAATTCATAGGAAATAAAATAAAAAATGTTAGAAGGCTATTTTTTGTGCCTATTTAGCACTAAGGCACTAAGCACCTAGTGTATAGGTACAGGGGATAAGGACCCATGGCTTAATAGCCTCCTACAAAAAATAAACATTACAAAGTGTTTTTTTAAACTGCTAGCATGCAGTTAAATTTTTTAAGCTGCCAACATTTCCACTAAAGCCACTAGTGGATAATCTCAAACCGCCAATGGTTAACTATATAACTACTAACATTTTATGCAACTTTATCAAATCTCAGCCCGAGCAATGCTTTGTTGCTGCCCAACAACCACCTCCACTAGTGATGTCGCCCTCCAACTGCCAAGGGGCCATCAGGGCCCTCCAATAGGCCAAATTGGGCCTTTTTTCAAAATTGCATAACTTTTCACCATGGTGTCCATTTTTCAAGAACGAGATATCATCAAAAATATGGAGATGAGCACTTTCCATCCACAAAGACCTATTAAATTTATTTATTTTTTCCACTTTTTGTTATATATTTTAGGTTGAATTTGTTTGTTGCTAATTTCTTTAGCAAGCCATAAATTTTTCCTTGGTGCTCCGCTTTTTAAAAATGAATATGAATTGAAAAGGTGATGAAGAGAAATAAAAAAATATAAGGCCAATTTTTCCATATTTTGTCTCAATTTCATTTTGTATCATATTTTTAGTTTTGTCTATTTTTCACCTATTGAGCATTGTATCTTGGAAAAGAATTTGTAAACACACTAAACTATAAAGTGCCAACCTTATAATATCTGGGGGGAGGCGGTGATTTTTGATACTAGTGAAAAGGGTGGGGGTATTTTGGCATTCTTGTGTTCACTTTCTTTCTACACTTCCTTTTGCATCTCTTCATCATGGCTCAAAAAATAGTTCCTATTCTAATTACATACAACTATTTTGAGTGGAAGTATAAAATAAAAATACACTTAAGAAGTATTGGTTTGCATAGAATAACAATGGGATTAGAAACTAAACCTACTAAAGATGAACAAAATCGTGAGTGGTTTAATATATGTGATGAAGCATATGGAACATTGTGTTTGTCTATATCTCCTAATTTTCTCTTTCATATTGAATCTTTGAATACTCCAAATGAAATATGGAAAATGATAGAATCTCTTTTTAGAACTCAAAATTCTACGAGGGGTCATATGTTGGAAAATGAACTAATCAGTTTAAGTCTAGGAAAATTCAACACAATTTAGGATTTCTTCACCAAATTGAAATCACTAACACTATAGCTAAAGCAATGTGAAATTGATAAAAAATGAGAAACTAATTCTAATTATTTTATCTAAGATAAGTTTTAAATATTTAGTATTTATTTCTACCTTCTATGCCACTAAGGATTCTTTTGGGTCTAAATTTACCATGCCATCTTTGGGTGATTTTTCTACTTCTCTCACATGGGAGAAAGATAAGATAATCGAGATGGGCACTCATAAGTCTTCTAAGTCACATGCCTTGGTTTTCAACCATGGAAAAATAAACAATGAGGGAAAAGTGGTAATAAGCATAAAAAAAAGAATAGCAAAGAGAAGAAGGATAAAAAATCAGTTGCTCCAAAATTAGCTAATGAGATGTGCTCTTCAAAAGGTAACATGCCTAAGAAAGAGAAGGTCAAATGTGCCTATTATAAATGACCTAGTCATTATGAGATAATTGTTTGAAGAAACAAGTAGACCACTTGAAACACATTCTTAAAACAAATATTCTTAGTGTTCTTGATTCCATAAAATTGAGTTGGAATGAGGGGTCTCACAAGGCTAAAGGAAACAACAAGGGGAAAGGCAAGGGAAAGGCTCTTGTAGAATTTGCTTCTCCACCATCCACATGGGTTCTTGATTTGGGTGCTTCACATCACATGGCTTCATTTGAGGAAGAGATTGCACCTTTTGGAGTTGTGTACTATGCCTTCTAGTTTGATGGGTGACAACACTCTTGTTGAGCTGTGTGGGAGAGGGTATGTTGATATGGGGGATGACACATTTTAGGATGCTCTTTGTGTGCCCTCATTTTCAACCAATATTCTATCAATATATCAAATCACTCACATAGGTACATGCAAGCAATTTGAGTTTACTCCTAATTCAATGGTGATTCATGAGTTACACAATGATTCTACAATTGCAGTTGGGAGAGAAGATCATATGTATTGGCTTTATTTGTTTTGTCACTTTGTTCTTGATTAGCCTTTGTATATTATACTCACTCTTTCAAATAGTGTGAGTAATGTTTTGCATCAATGATTTGGAAACTTGAACTACCACTATTTACAACAGCTCAGTCAACAAGAAATGCTTAAAGAATTTCTTATAGTTCATTTTTCTGATGGTGTTTTTCAAGGATACATTCTTGGAAATAATCCTAAAGATAAATTTGACAAAGGCAAAGCTTGGAGAGCCTCACATATTTTGGAGTTGGTACATAGTGATTTGGTAGGGCCCTTTCCACAAGCATCTTTTAGTAGAGCTTGAAATGTTTGGGCATTCACTGATAATTTTTCTAAGTACACATTTGTGTACTTTCTCAAATAAAAGTTTGAAGTTTTTTATTCATCTTGGAATGCAAGGCTTTTATAGAGAAATAAACAAAGAAATAAACAGAGAAATCCATCAAAGTTCTACATACAAATAATGGGGGGAATATGTAAACCATAGGTTTGTGTAGTATTTTATAGAAAAAGGAATTGATTTGAAACATACAATTCCCTATAGTCCTCAAAAAAATGGAGTTTCAAAAAAAAAAATTACTCCTTGAAAGAGATGGCCAATTGAATGATTCACTCCAAATCTTTAGTACCACCTTTCTAGGAAAAATCCATTAACTATGTGTTATATACAGAATCAAGTTCCTCACAAATCTCTAAAAGGGGTAACTCCTTTTAAAGATTGGTATAGTCAGAAACCCTTAGTTAAGAACTTTCAAGTGTTTGGATCTATTACATGGGTCCAAATTCCAATAGAGAAATACAAGGCTATGGATCCACAAAGCA
Organism: Sequoia sempervirens; assembly: GCA_007258455.2. Classification (NCBI taxonomy): domain Eukaryota; kingdom Viridiplantae; phylum Streptophyta; class Pinopsida; order Cupressales; family Cupressaceae; genus Sequoia; species Sequoia sempervirens. Next base: position 968,706,449 of record VDFB02271358.1, read on the forward strand.
AGCCTTGTATAGTTGTTGGATACCCAATTAATATCAAAGGCTATAGGATTCTCCATCCTACCACACATGAGTTGTTCATTGAGATAAATATTATTTTAGGAGAGTCCTTTTGGTTATTCTCTCAACACTTCTTCAACCAACATCAGATTAGAGTCCTTGCATCATGATCATAGTTCTTTAGAGGATAATAATCTTTCTATTCATGATGAGGAGTCTTCTTCCTCCAGTTTAGATGACGATAGTAATGATGAGGGTTCACATAACCCACCTTCAAAGGATGATGATTCTCCTTCTACATCTTCTCCTCCAACTAACAGACCTCTTTGGGCTCAATAGGAATTGCAATTAGTAGGGGATTTGGCAGGGGATCCTTCAAATCATAGAAAAACATGATCACAATTTCAAGATGCTCTGCATCTCTTCCTTGCTATACCTCTAATCCATAGTATTTTTGAGAAGCTTTTGGTGTCCCTAAGTGGGATGTATCGATGCAAGAAGAGTTTAATTCCTTAGAGAGGAACCACACTTAGGATCTTGTCCCAGTTCCTAAGGGAAGGAAACTTGTTTGACGCAAGTGGGTCTATTGAACAAAATTTATAGTATATGGATCAATTAAAAAACATAAGTCTCACTTGGTTTCCAAAGGATTCTCCCAGGTTCTTGAGATTGACTACTTTTATACTTTTACACCAATTTTCAAAATAAATTCCATCCAACTTGTCCTTGTTATCGCTAAAGCACATAGATGGGAAGTTCATCAGATGGATGTGAAGAGTGCTTTTCTTCATGGTGATCTTCAAGAGGAGATATACATGGAGCATCCACAAGGGTTCATTCAGGATCCTTCACTTATGTGTCATCTTTGTAATTCTCTCTATGGCCTCAAACAACCCCCTTGAGTTTCATATGCCAAGATGGACTCATTCTAAAAAATTGGTTCACAAAATACCATTTTGATCCTAATGTCTATATTTTGTAGTAGGATGATACTCACACCTTCTCGGTTCTCTACCTCGATGATTGATTGATCATCAGAAGTCACTCATCCACCATTTGGGAAATAAAAAATTTCCCTTCATGATCAATTTTTGATGTCAACCTTGGACTTATTACACTACTTATTAGGGATTGAGATCACTCAATCTTCTTTAGGTATCTCTCTTGCACAACTTGAGTACACACTTGATATTATCCAAAGGTTTCGAATGGTTGATTGTAAGCCTATGCCGATTCCATTTTTTTTAGGGGTAAAACTTGAGGCTAAGTGTTATTCACCCTTGGTGGATGGCACTTTGTATTGACAACTTGTTGCTAGTCTCATTTATTTGATTCACACAAGACCCAATATTTCATATGTTGTAGGCATGGTCTCTTGATTCCTGCAAGAGCCACATGAGTTACATTGAAAATCATCTAAGTGGAATCTTCACTACATCAAGGCTACTCACAATTATGTGATTCACTATATAGTGAGCATGGATTTTTGACTTGGTGGGACAATAGATTTAGACTGTGTGGGAAATTATCAAGATCACAAGTCTACTTCAGGGTATTGCTTCTTCCTTATTTTCATTCCTGTTTGTTGGTCAAGTAAGAATCAATTTGCTATTTCTCTTTCATCTAAATATGTTGAGTATTGAGTAGTGGTTAATGCTACTATTGAGGCCGTTTAGCTTAGGAAAATTATCACTAAGTTTGGCATTCCCATTTGAAAGCCTACAGTCATCTTTTATGACAAATAAGGCGCAATTCAAATCTCTTGCAATCTAGTCCATTATTATAGGACCGAACAAATTGAGATCCACGTGCACTAAATTCAAGAGCTGATTCATGGGGAAATCATTGATTTCCAATATTTTTTGACATCATATCATATTGTAGACATCTTCACCAAACCCTTCACTGAGAGCAAGTTCCTTCATTTGTAATATTTTCTTGGGGTGTAGTTGGTTTCCTCTTTGGGTGGGGGATGCTTAGTCCTCTTCTTCTCTCTCTATTCTAGGGGTGTTTTATCTCTATTTGTTGGGGGGGTATTCTTCTTATTTGGGGGAAATTTGATATGTACATGGGTACCTAACATAGCCTCATTTGTCAAGACCTGTGATATTTATATCCTCCTAAGTTGTGCTTAAGGGGGGTTCTTAGTGTATGTTTTCATTTTCCTAGTGGGATAATTTATTTTCCCTTAGTTATAGGTTTTTCCTACACTTTTATTAAGCTTGTTTATGATAATAAAGTGTGTTTCTCATTTAATAACTAGGAGATAAAATGATGAGTTGTCTCCACCCTTTAAGGGTGGAGTATTTACTTTTTCATCACTTTATTTAACATCGGTGGTTATTCATGGTCAATTATTATTGGTTGATTTGACACCTCCATTATCTCCTTAGTTCTCTATAAGCTCACTACATATCTTGTATTTTTTATTATGGAAGCTCTTAATGCAAATTTTTCATCCTGACATTGCATATCTTTGAATTTATCTTAAAAAGTTCCTTGGGTTATTCTCTATATTTTAGATTTCTAACAATAATGAAATAAGGTTAGCATTCAAAAGATTCTCTAGAAGTAATTTTGTGACTAGTGAGGATCACCTTAAATATTTCTTAAATTTAATAGATTAATTTGAAGTTGAAGATGAAGATGTGGTGAGGAAGTTGTTCATGCAATATTTAATTGATGAAGCTAGATATTGGTATAGAAGTTTACTAGATGCAAGTATAGGTTCATGGGATGAATTAAAAAGGGTTTTTAGAGAGCAATATGTGAAGAAAACTAATGCTAAATTTTTAATAAATGATTTTACAACATCAACAAAGGATACAATGAATGAATATCTTATTTTAATGCTAGGTTTGCTAGGGTTTTCAATAAGATTCCCTCATGCATGATACCTAATGAATCTATGTGTTTGGTTCTATATTGAAATGCATATGATGAAAAATATGGGGTATGAATTGAGGGATAAGAATCCTCAAGAATTAATGGATTATTTTAAAATTGTAACTTATATTGATAAAAATAAAAAAGCATCAAGAAATATAAATAAAAGATATGATATCAAGATATTAAAAAATCCAAAAGGATGTCAAAATAAAGGGTCCACTTCTAAAGACAAATAAGAAAAAGTGATGAATTATCTTAAAGGAATTAGTTACAAGGTAGCTAAAAATGAAACAACTCTATGTCATGATAGGCCAAATTACCAAAATAGGACAAAATGTCAAAGTTATTAGATCAATCCTATAATACTACTTGGCATAATGGAAAACATGTGCAACATAACCAAAGAAGTGTACCAAATAGGGAAATACCAAACCCTCTTAAAAGGCTAGGTGAAAGTGTAATTGAGGATAATTTATGGTGCTTGGTATGCCAATTACAAAATTCACCTTCACAATTCCTAGTAGCACAAACTTTTGAGGATCTTGCAATACCAGGTGATGACTACAATGATGCCCATTATAAAGAAAATCAAGATATAGGTATGTATCAACAAATTTGTACTTTGAGAATAGGGATTATTATTCATTAGAAGGAGTAGATTTTGATAGTGATGATTTGAGGCACATAAAGAATGGATATCACCAACAATTTTTTTTATGATGAAACTAAGGAACATGATCACTTTGTTTATGGTTTTGAATCATTGGACCTTCCAATATTAAATTAAGAATACCATCAAATGAAGCTATTAGAGCCTTGACTATTGTTGCTATTTCTCAAGTCAAAAGTAATTATAATTTAAGGAATAAAGGAAATAATGTTGGCCAAGGCAAGGTTGGTAGCCTTTTTCTTAAATAATATGCAAATGAATGTGAAAGTCAAGGTCTTGCAAAAGGAAACAAGAAAACTATGTGGAAAGGTAAGAACATAGAAAATAAAGAAAAAGGTCATGAATCATCTGCTAATCAAATTGTATCTCCACTCGTCAAAGCCAAATATCAAAATAAGAAGATAAAAGAAGGAAAGGTCATCACCAAGACTACTCAAAAAGAAAATCTTCAAGGAAGAGAAGGAAATTTTAGTAATTCTATTTTGTCTAGTAATGTATCTTCTAGTGTACTTAATTATACTCCAATTGATATACCATGTTTTATCGCAAGTTAAGATTTATGTCCCATTTTTTGAAATTATGAGGATAGAAGTGCATAAGTATAAAGTATTATCTTGATTATTGGTGCATCTAAAATGCTTGTTAATAGCAAGAAGGTTAGTTTTCAGTTGGAGAAGGAACAAAAGAAAATAAATAAGATAGAGATAGATGATATGTGTATAGAGGTACTAGAGGTATATTTGGGCACAACCTTGACCAAATTACCATCTCAAGTTGATCCATTTTATGTTTCTTTGTTGATAAATGATAAATTGATTAAAAACTACATGATTGATTCAAGATCCTCCACCAATGTTATGCCTCTAACTATAATAAATTAGTTAGGATTAGAAGTCAACAAAGTATATGGAAGATTCTTTGTAATGGATGCTAGATGCACAAGAAAATTGAGAGGGGGGTGAATTAGTTGTATACTTTTAAAACATCATAAAGCATCATTAACATTCATATATGCATTAGTTCTTAAACCCTTATCCACCATTAAACCCTTAACATGCATTAATAGAATGTAAACATGTAAAGTAGTACTGTAAACACATAAAACACATAAGAACACAAAATTTACATGGAAAACAATTTTTTTTTATAAAAAAAGTGAGTATTATCTCACTAATGTATGAATTGCAACACCGAATACAATAAGGCTCACTGCCAAGGGCTCACTACCCAGAAAGATAAATAAAGTCTCACTGCCTGTGGCTCACTGCCAAAGGACTCACTGTCTAGAAGAAAGAAGAAATAAGAAGGGGTGGATCATTGAAAATTTAAACTAGTAACAATGCATCTCTAATATGTATAAGGTGCAGTTCCACTGAAGCACAAACAACTTATCAAACAAATTGACATGTAGACACCTTTTGCTCATTGCATTACAAATTCATAAGCATTAAGGCTCGTACTCAGATAAACACCCATAATAAATTTCACATCTTTCACATCACACACACTTCATAAAACAATTCTCCAAGTGCATTTATACCCTCCATTACCTAAAACAATCTCAATTAGGTCAACCTTAATGAAATGTATGCACCTCAACTGTGTATGGTGTAGGGGCACCCATGGGCTAAAAGGTGGTCAAGCAATAATTTTTGTTGTGATAAGTTTTTGATTTTTTTTTTAGTTTTTCATGTGTAACAAGGTCTTTTAAGACCACTTGTTATGTTTTTGAGTCATGTGGGGTTAGTTTGTGAAAAGTTGTCAAATTTTGCAAAAGTTGCAAAAATGTTGTTCAAGCAATTTTTGCATTTTGTGTCTTAGGGGAAGTTGAATGGTTGGGGAGTTGAGAAAATAGTCAGAATGAATTGGTTATGCTTGGGAATGTTTTAAAGATCATGTGTGAATGTTGAGAGAAGGTTGGAAGATGTAGATTTGAATTTTGAATAACAAAGACTCTGTTTTCTACGTTTTAGAAGCATAATTTGCTGCTACACGTTGTGGTACAACCCTATACGACCTAAAAGTGATATAAAATCCATTGGAATAGATAATGTATTGAATCTTTGTTCTGTTACATTTAGTTTAACCTGATTTCATTAAGTTTGGAGTAAATTAGAGCCAATTTACTAAAGGTTGCTTGAAACCCTCATTTAGGGTGTGCTTTAACAGGAAATCATGATTTCCTTCCCATTCCACTAATGAACATGCATTAAACTTAGTGGAATGGGTATAGACATGTTGATTTATGTGTTCTTGAAGTTGCAGGAGTAGGGGATGGTGGTAAGTGCAAATTTGGTGATGCCCTAGCTTGGAAACCTCATTTTTTTGGCATAGGAATAACATAGAAGTTAGGGTTTGGTAAAAATATCTTGGAAATTGGTTTGTAGTGGTTGGAAATGATTGGGAAGACCTTAGTTGAAATTTTTTAGGAATTGGTGTGAATGATTGAACCTTGGAGTGTGAAAACCACATAGTGACCTAGTTGAACAAGCCTAATTAGGCCTTTGGTCAAATGAGATAGTCAATTTTAGAGCCTTGAGTTACAAAACGCCCCCACCTAAAATTGAGGTATGTTATCAAAGGGAATCAAGGGTATCTAAATCTGTAGATAGATTTTGGGTATGAGGTCTTGTGTGGAAATTATGTTGGAAAAAGCCAGTTTGTTGTCCTACAAGGCCTAGTCAAAATTTGTGAATGACTTTGTCCAATAGTTGTTTTGAGTTAGTTTCAGATCATCCACCCTACTCTGCATTAGTGTAGCACCAAATAGGTTGGCACTAAACACTTTCACAACATAAAGAAGTGAATCCAAACTATGCTACTACTTAATTGGGACCCAAATCTATATAAACATACTTCTCAACACTTCCTTAATCAACAATTATCCTCTGTAATTAATGTTAGCACACCAAGTCATCCAAACCTACACTAACACTAACAAGTGACTATAAACACACCTCTCAAGGTCCAAAAACATCTCACAGACCACACAACAACACTCCAAAACATCCATACAACATCTTAGAATATTCTAGCATCATCTTAATATTCTACATAGTTACTGCAACTACCTGAAACTCAATAACACTTTCATTTTGTGCAACTGGACATATTGGGATAGATATCACACACACCAGACACCTTTGCGGAACAACTCAACACTAGAAACTTGAAGCGAAGATAGATATAGACATTATAATAATGTTCCATAATCTGAAACACCAAAACCTTCTCTATGGAGAAATGTGGAGTAATCTCATTTCTCCTAGACACCCTGTTTCACTAGATAGAAATATTATTAAACACATCTTCCACTGTAGTACGATCTAGAACCTAAAACTATGTATATAACACCTCTGATCATCACGTCCAAACCACCTGAGCATATCTTCAACCATGAAGAAATTTAGAGCAAAACAATGAACACCACTCTATCACACAAAACTCTCTTTTATTCATTTTTTTTCAAAAGGACTTGGAAACCAAGTGAACTAACTTCATCAACAACATTACTAACATCTCTGCAACACAGAAGTCATACTAAGTGAGATTAATAGCTTCTGCAACTATGTTGAAGTAGTACATCAATGGAAACACCAACAACATTGTGTTGACATCAATACCAACAACTCCAAACTACAACAATCTCCTCAGCCATAAGTCAGACTATCATCTTCTGCAACTATATTGAAGTAGTACATCAATCAAAACACCAACAACATTATGTTGACATCAATACCAACAAATGCAAACTTCGAACCACTCTAGTGCTAAGGGTTGACATTATCAACACCAACAACATTCTAATGCTCTCTTCAAGGGGTTGGCATCAATGAAAACACCAAAGCAACTCATAAATAACTCAAGCTTCCAAACTTCCAACAATATCCCCCTTTGTCATTTTATGGCAACACATGCTTTTTGAAAAACCATCAACAACAAAACCAACTAACAACAATACTACAACACTTGCTTTCTCGATCACTAGATCGCTTTCTCCTTTATGGTCTTTAGATCATATCAAATTTTGTACTATGGTTTTTCAACCATTTTAACTTTATCTCCCCCTTTGACATCAATGGAAAAGGGCCATAAAATCATCCAATTATCTTGCTCTCCCCCTTTGACAACATACAAAGGGAAGCAACTACAACTGCACTCATTCTTCTACACTCTCTTTTCTGCATACTCCTCCTTTGGAGCACATTGTATGATCCAACTCACTACACCATCCAAAAACCACTACTACCTACTCCCTTGAGAGGTAGCCTTCAACATCAGTCTAGGACCAAGAATGTATCTTGAAATGCTTCCCAAATAGATGCACACAATTATGCATCTAGTTGAAATAAGGAGGGTAAATAACCCCTAACTTCTGTCGAAGATAGTCAAAATTATATTTTGGAAAAGCCTTTGTGAAATGTCAGCAACCTGATCCTTAGTAGGAACATACTCCAACTTCACCTCATTCTCTACAACTTTCTCTCTCAAGAAGTGATACCAGATTGAGATATGTTTTGTTCTTGAATGCATTACCAGATTCTTTAAAATATTTATTGTACTTGTATTGTCACACATGATAGGAATAGGTTCATCATATGAAACTCTGATTCTTCAATGTTTTCTTCATCCACAATACTTGTGTACAACATGATGTTGTTGTAATATATTCTACTTCTATAGTAGATAATGGCACTAAATATTGCTTCATACTAAGCCATGAAACCAACCTGCTTCCAAGAAAGAAAGCACCACCACTTGTACTTTTCTTGTCATTTCCACATCCAACCCAATCTACATTTGTATATGTACTCCAAGAGAAGTAAGTATCCTTAGGATACCACAAGCCATAATCTAGAGTGCCCTTCAAATATTTGAATATCCTCTTCATTGCTGCAACATGATATTCTTTGGGATCTTCTTGAAATCCAGTCACAAGACAAACTAAATGTATGATATCTAGTCTAGTAGTAGTAAGGTACAATAGTCCACGAATCATTGATCCATACTTGCTCTAATCTGCCTTAGGAGATTCCTCATTCTTTCTCAAGTTACAACCAATAACAACCTAGTTTATAGTCATCCATTCCAAACTTCTTCAACAATTTCTGAACATACTTACACTATGATATGAATATACCTTTCTTTGATTGATTGATCTGCAAACCAAGGAAGAAACTCATCTCCCCACACATTGACATCTCAAATTATTTTTTGCATTTCCTCTATAAACCTATTGCACATATCCTCATTTCCGTGATGATTATGTCATCAACATATACCACCACAATCAATATTTTTTCTCCTTCAACTTTGAAATATGGATTTCTATCTATAGTACCTTTTTTGAATCCTTGTTGCAACAAGTACTTATCTAACCTTGCATACAAAGCTCTAGGATCTTGTTTCAATCCATACAATGCTTTCTTCAACCCGCATAACATATTTACATCTTCTGACAATTGAAAACCTTCTGATTGTTCAATGTATACCTCATCTTCCAACTCACCATTCAAGAATGCAAACTTCACATCCATCTGATATACTTTGAAATATTTATGCGTTACAAAAGCTAAAAACATCCTGATAACTTCCATTCTTGCAATTAGAGAGAAATTTTCTTCAAAGTCTATACCTTCAACCTGTGAGTAACCCTTACACACAAGTCTAGCCTTGTTTTTGACAACTTTTCAATCTTCATTCAAATTTTTCTAGGATACCCACTTAGTACTAATCACATTCTTGTTTGTCAGTCTTGGGACCAATTCCCAAGTCAAATTATTCTCTATCTATTCTAACTCTTGCTTCATTGCTTTGACCCAATTTTCATCTTTGCATGCTTCAGTCACTATTTTTTGTTCCACCTCAAAAATTAAACAAAAAATTACTTATTCTTCCAACATAAATAATTTAATTCTTGTTAGTACACCTTTTCTCTTATCTCCAATGATCTGTTCTTCTGAATGATTCTTTTGCACATACTTAGAATTCTTAGGATTCTTTACTGGAGCTTATTCCTCTTCAACTATCAACTATTTTCCTTTGTCTTCAACCTTTTGTTCTTCATTGCAAGGGGATTCATCATATTCATATCCTTTTATCAAGATTGAACTTTGATGTGGTTCCTCATCCACTTTAACACTTGCACTCTCAAAATTCTTCTTCAATATTTTTTTGTAACATTAGTAGGCCTTGCTTCTTGTAGAGTATCCAAGGAAGATTTGTTCATCAAATCTTGCATCAAACTTTCCTAATTTTTCTTTATATCTTATGATATAACACTTTCTTCCAAAACTATGAAATACTTCACAATAGGGGGTTTACCATACCATAACTCATAGGGAGTCCTTGAACTATTTTCTCTTACTTGACCTCTGTTAAGAATGTAAACTCCAATATGAATTAATTCTCTCCAATAGAAATTTGAAAGATTATCTTCCTTCATCATTGTCCTAGCTACTTTCTGATTTATTCTATTTTTCCTTTCCACAACTCCATCTTGCTGAGGAGTTCTAGGGGATGAAAAATTCCTCTTTATTCCATGATCTTCACAAAAGCTATTAAACTCATTTGAAGTAAACTCACCACCTCTATCATACCTTAAAAAATTGTTTTTCAAATTCATTTCATTCTCAACCATAGCCTTAAATTCTTTAAACTTGTCTAGATCTTCTAATTTTTCTTTGAGAAATGTAACCCAAGCCATTCTAGAATAGTCATCAATTAATAACATGAAATACTTGTCACCACATGAGCTTCTAATTCTATTAGGTCCACATAGATCTATATGCACTAAATTCTAGGGACCTGAGGCAGACTATTCTTTTATCTTGAATCTTTCCTTTGTTTTCTTTCCAACTTGACATTCTTTGTAGATTACATTGATAGGCTTTATAATCTTTGGAAAATATCTCATAACATTAGCAAAACTTGTCCTTGCTAGGCTATCAAAATTGATGTGACTCATTCTTCTATGTCATAGCCAACTTTCAATGGTTTGAGACATAAAGCACTTTGTGCCATTACCTTTGAGTTGATAGACATTACCTCCTATCCTTGTTCCAACAACAAACAAAATATTGAAGCTTCCTTTTCTAATTTCACAACCACCATTCTGAAACACAAGATTATATCATTTGCTATGCATTTTTCCTACACTTAGAAGATTATGTCAGAGACCCTTGACATAAATAACATCATATGTATTATTCTTACCATCAAAACTAATTGAACCTTTTCCATAGATCTTAGTAGATGTATCATCACCAAAATTAACAAGACCACCATCAAACTTTTCAAGCTTAACAAAATTACTCTTATTGCATGTCATATGATTTAAGCATCCATTTTTAATGATCTAGTAATTATTCTCCTCTTTAGCATGAAAATTAGTTAGCATAGTTCCATCAATGTAATGACCTATTTTCGAAGCACTTTCCTTAAAAAATATTTCAAGATTAGTAGAATTAGCTCCAATATTTAGAGCCATGAACAAGCATTCATCACTATCTTTATTCCAATAATCTAATTCTTCATCATCAAATATACCAATGTCCTTTTCAACATAATAAATCTTCTTGAAAAATTTACCCTTATGATCTTTTTTTTGTCATTAGTAACTCTGATTGGAAATTTAGATGCATAATGACCTATCTTTCCACAATTGAACCATTTGAAAGGTAGCTTACCTCTATATTTTCTAGTACCCTTTTTCAATCTCCTCTAAATTTTTTCTTCCACCTCATCAAGATCATCTAGATCTGATCCATCATCCTTTTCCAATTTATAGACTTTAAAAGTAGTTTCTTTGTGTGTAGTATCTTGACCAAAATCTCTCATTTCAAAAGTTAAAGCACCAAACATCTAATCTCTAGAATAATTATCCAAATTTTGAGCTTCCTCAATAGCAAAAACTTTATGACAATAAACTTTAGGAAGATTTCTTAATACCTCTTTCATAATTTTTCTTTCATCCAGCTTTTCACTGAGATCATTGATGACATTGAAAACTTCATCAACTCTAAGCATGTAGGAAATAATATCTTCGTCTATAGACATCCTTAGGGTTTCAAATTTGGTTTTGTATATCTGCATCTTTGCTTGTTTGACCTTGTCATCACCTTCATATATTCCTTCCAACTTTATCTAGACATCTTTAGTAGACTTGTAGCTTATAACCTTCACAAGTTCTGAATCAGTAAGACCACTCAGGATTGCATTCCTTGATTTTCCATTGTTCTCATTTTCCTTGATCTCATCATTAGTTGATGGTCCATTTGTAGGTATAGTATAACCTCTTTTGGTGTAATCACAGATGGAGCGTTTAGAAAGAATAATCCAAATTGTGTAGCTTAGAGTCAACGCAACATAAATAACACAAGAAAGTATTCTACAAATATGAATCTTTATTGAATTGGAAATCTTACATGCAACATATACCTCATGGGCTAATAATTAGGGCTCACTAGTTTTTCAAAAGGGCATTCAACATTAACACCAGCCAAAGGCCTTATTACAATCCCTTAAAGGGTTAGTGTGAAAATCTAACTATCTAAAAATGAAGAACTAAATGAATGAATTCCAAATGATTACAAATTCTATTAAATATGATTCTCCATCTCTAACAAAGGTTCACATCAGCCACAAGGGTTTGCAAACTTGATGAATGATCAATGTAAGGATCGGCCTTAAAACATGAAAAGATAATCCTTCACAAAATGAAATGAATTTTGAATCTCCAAGACAGATCCCATTGGACCCAAATTGATTATATGATGTCCCATTAATCTTTTTACATTTTGGAATAGGTCTACCCTAAGAAATATGGACTAGTTCATCCCCAAATTCTCTGACTATGAATTATAGTGAAAGTCTGAGAGCAATAACTTTCGGTAGAAAAATGCAAATGATCTAAAATATAGATATGTTGTAGATGGCTTCATGTAGATGATATATCCTGCTCCACAAGCTAAGAAACATTAATGAGGTGAAGTTTAGTATGAAATGTTGGAATTTCTACACAATGAAATACATGAAGTAAATGTTTTTGGTTGATATAGGACTACTTTACAACTAGGGATGCTCATGCATCAAACACCCAGGGTTAGAAAAAAGCGATTCCATTACTTTCTAGGGCTTAGAGGAAAACCAAAATGGTCCACCTCAACCTAAGAAATTCATGATGAATCTTCCACTAGTCTAACTTTCCACTTCACCAGATATTCTTTGTGAAATATAGAGAAAATGGGTTAGGTGGGGGAAAAATGTGTTATGAAAGGGAGGTTCACCACAACCTATTTCTCCAATTTTATTCAAGGAAATGAGATCCAAATAATGAAGTGACTATCAACCAAAAGGTGAATCAAATCAAGGTATTAATCAAAAAAATTCCTCTCTATGCAAGGATGGGGGTAAGAGTTAAATAGCACTTTGGGGAGAAAGTTTAAAACCATGAAACAAACTCCAAAATGCAAGCTATGAAATGAAAATGAAGGAAAGTAATCAAAACTAACATAAACAACAGTCAAAAGGTAGATCTGGAAAGGAGAAAAAAATGTGTACCTTTCACCAAAAGTCACCTTTTGAAGCTCACTGAGGACTTATTTGCCCTATCACAAATGGGTCTTGACAAGGTTTCTTTGAAATCTATTTTTGGGTTATCTTTTGTTGTGTCCGCACTCCTCAATTCTTGATTTTCACTGTCGAACAACTGAAAATAAATTTTGTAGAATATTTTTGGTGACATGAAAACTTTGTAACTTTCTTCAATTTTTCTCTTCAAAGGATCTTCAACCTAAAATCTGTAATCAAACATCAAAGAGAGAAAAATGTTGTTTGTTAGGTGAATGGGGGTTTTCATTGGTCAAACCCCATTTTCATAATTAAAACCTTGGAAATTAAATAGAAAAGCATGAAGGAATGATGAATGAAAAACTATATGTAATAACTCACCAAACCTTATTTGAACCTTGGATTGTAGATCTACAACTAGCATGAATTGGCTTCACTGGACGTAAATCTTGATCATGAAGCTTGTCTTGAAACAATGCCTTTGATATGCTTGCATAGATCTTGAACACGACATCACCATATTAACTCAAACAACATGCATGATGCAAGAAATCTTTGACATGATAATGTAATCTTGATTTTTGCAATAATCTTCAATAAATTTGTATTTGAATGCCTTGAAAATTCTCTTGAATTCTCTTGATCTCATAAATTTGGTAAAATACTTGAAGTCTTATATTTTCTAGGTGAAACATAGTGAAATGACCTCATACTTATACATATCTTAACATCAAATCCCAAAATTCAAATATCATAAGCTGGCATTTGAGTATATTGAAATAATTGAAAAGCCACCAAAAAAATAGTTTGAATTTAGGTCCTAGGTGCAAGTGAGGACCCATTCACCCTATGGAAATGCGTCCTAGGCCACTTGCCTAGGACACACATTGTATACACCTAAAATCGGTCAAGAAATTTAATTAATTAAATACTAGTTATTTAATTAATATTCGACTACGTATAAATAAATTCTCAATTTATTTATATAGTTCACCTTTTTCTAATTCTTCAAATCTAAAATCATATTGTTCTAATTTAATTAAATAAACAAATTTCCATAAGCTTGTTTTATTTAATTAAGTTTCATTAATCCCGGATTAGGAATTCAAGCACATGTCTACAACTTTTCATGCCACCTCACCAAGGTCACATGAAATTAAATAATTCTAATTTTTAATTAGAATTATCTTCAAACACATGGCTTATTCCTCACACACTTCTTCAACAAACTTTCAAACACATGGTCTTTCTCTCACACACTTGATTCTTCCATCCATTTGGCATGTTGTCTTTGGTCAAGGGGACACCTTCTTGATTCTCTCATTCTCCACTATTCATCCCTCTTGTTTGAATATGAACCGTCGATTGTTGGAAAAGCCTATAAATACAACCTTTTTCCATTGTATTTTGCATCCCACATTCGAGTGGAGTTATCATGCAGGAATAGATTTTGGGAGTATTGGAGCATTTGGAGTCTTATAGTTAGAATCATGTTTTTCTTTGTAGTTGCATATAGAATCATATTTAGCTTCATATTTAGCATTGTAGAATCATATGTTGCTTTATAGTTGAATTTTAGATTAGTATATTCATAGTTAGCATTTGAGCATATGTAGAATCATCCTAGCTTCATATCATAGCATTTACATTGTATAATCTAACACCATTATCCATTCATCATAATATCCATTATCATTTTCATCATATAGTTTCATGCGGGAACTTAATTGGCTTACATGTTGAATATTATCTCGTTTCTCAAGTTATCATTTTAAAACAATAGTGCACATAGAAATTTGAGGGCCAAATGGTTTAATAAATCCTTGAGAATAGAGGACAATGAGACATTCTTAAAAGATTTGTTTGACTGCAAAATAGAGTAGTTTATTTGATTCAAATCTTTGATATAATCCATTTCTTTAAGGTTTTTGTTGATTTACTAGCAATTCCCACATTTCACACACACATAAATTGGTGCTCACCGTAGTGCATACATGAGTTCTTTTAGTGCATAGTGTATCTATTTTAGGGCATTGGATTGATTAATTAGTGCATTGGATGACTGTTCTAGCACATCTGTGTAAATTTGATTTTTTTTCAAAATCTGAGAACTAATTTGTGTTTTTTGCTTGCAGGTACTCTTATACACTGATCAAAGACAAATTTATCAAACTACTGATGATTTATACAGGGGTTGGAGTTATTTAAATGCTTTCTTTTGCTTAAGATGGGCATATAGCTTAATTAGAAAGGATAAAGAACTCCATGTCTTTCGTGCTTGATGAATTTTAGGCATATGCTCTCCACTTAACTGGGTGACCAAAAAGCTAGACTCATTCGCTTTTGTTTTATCCGTAGAGGACCTGCCTTGTGGGAAAAAGTAATCACCCAAGGGAACGACCCAACCGGTAACACGATAAAGCCAAGTGAATTCCAACTGGGATATAAATGTGGGTACTTGGTGAAAGTTCAAGTATCACGAGGATTATTTTGACAAGAAGGGAAACAATGGTCTCTTGCCGCATGGATGATCCCCTACGAATAGAATGCCTATATTAAAACCCTTTGTTTTAGCAAGGCCAAAATCCTTAATCTATTTTTTGGTGCAAGAATGGTCGTTTTGAAGCCATCCCACATTCTTCCAGGTTTTAGTAGAGATGAAAAATATGCCATGGGAGATTCATGGGTATTGATGCTTGGCTGCCCCATAGAAGTGAGTGTCATGGAGAGGAGCCAGTGGGATCAAGCATCTAATCATCCACTATAAGTAAGCACAACTGGAGTAAAATCCAAGTGGGAATCCAATAAATATTTTCTTATAAAGCCTTAGGTTGTACATGCTTGATGTGTCTTTATCAATATGTTTTAAAATAATTTTCAAACAAAACGTCATACATTGGAAGTGAAAACCTTGATTCAGAAAAACATCCTTTGCAACAAACTTAGAAAATTAGAAAATCAAACACAAACTTGCAAGAAACTACGTCATTTTCTTAGTTCAACACATCTGCTACATTTTCTAGCACATCTGTGTAATCCTGTAGCGCATACAATTGTTGTTATAACACATCTGTGCAATTTACCAACGCATTCATCCTTTGTTTTGACACATCCAGTCAATCTTATAGTGCATATGAGCATTTTTCCAATGCATAGACCCTCTGTTATAGCACATACATTGCATATTTCAGTGCATTTACTCTTTGTTCTAGCGCATTCAGGCAATCTTATAATGCATTTGTACACTTTTCTGGCACATCCGTCCTCTATTTTAGTGCATCTGTTAAATATTTTAGAACATCTAGGCTCTGTTTTAGCGTATCCATTAAATGCAAAACCTGAGAGTTAAACTTGTCCCCTGTTTCACAGTTTGAACAAAAATTTAGAATCTTCTTCAAGTCTAGAATCATTCCTTAGGTACCATGGAGTCTAAACTTGTTAAAATTGACCTCTACAAGTGGAATTCTCCAACCTAAACCAAGATCTAACATCTCGAAGTGCCAAAAATCATCAAACTTATCACACCTTTGGTTATTAAGCCTAGTTTCATCATCAGGATTTACCATCCTTTCATCATGAAACGAAGTTATATAGTCAAATCAAACTTAGTCTCATTAGAATTTGTCATTCTATTTAACTTAGTTGTAATCCTTGGTACTCTTTCAAACTTAGATCAAAGTTTAGTCAAAACTATAACACTTGTATGCCCATTCAAACAAGGTTACAAAAACAAAAACTCAAGGAAAAAGGAATTGAAAAAACAAAACATTGAAGAGCCAAACCTTGGAAATCCAACCATTGAAATTCCAACCATTAAACTCTAATCATTGAGACTCAAAACACCGAAACTCAAAACAGTGAAACACAAAACACCATGGTAGAAGTTGAAGAGAGTCTTTTCCATGGACTCAACAACACTGAAGGGGAAGAAATAACCGAAGAAGACATTCAACATGCTGAACAAGATCCTAATTTCCACAAATGCTTAGAAAATATTTTTGAAAGAAATGGGGAAAAGTACCACCTTATGCTAGCTAAACAAGGTGTCAAATTACTTGAGGATTTTGATGTGAATCAATTGAAAGCACCTCCCAAACAACCTGAAAAAGAAATAGAACAAGTGATTTCCCTAACTCATCAAATGAAGAACCTTCAACAACAACTTCTTGACATGCAAAGGGGACCATCAAAATGATATTTGATCCAAGACATTTTTCCATATCCTTTTGATCAAGATATCCATATAATTCCTTTTCCCAAACATTGTGAATTCCTGAAATATGACAAATACAATGGGAAAACAGATCCAATTGATCATGTGAGGGAATTTAGAACCATGATTCTTGAATTTTCTCATGAAGAAACTTATTTAATGAGATTGTTCCCAAGAAGTCTAGGTGGACAATGCCTTGAATAGTTTTCAAAACTCGCACCACCAATCAAAACCTTTGAAGAATTGGTCAAAAAATTCATCACCCAATATTCTTATAACATTCAACATGACATAACAATGAAGGACCTTTGCAACTTGAAACATAAAAAGGGTGAATCATTTCTTTTATTTTTGCAAAAATGGAAAAGGTTATTCACAAGATATTCTTGTCTTGTACCTGAAAAAGAAAAGATGGAAATCTTTATCGATAACCTAAATGACAAGATGAGCTACAAATTTGAATTGCAATGTCCACCCACATTCAAAAAATTGATTGAAAATGGGATTAAAATTGAAGAAGATTTGGTCAAAAGATGAGTCATAAAACTTTACAATGACAACAACACATCAAACTCCTCTAACAATTACAACAACGAAAAACCAAAGTTTTGGCAACAAAACAAGAACGTGGGTAACAACGACGACACAACTGAAAACCAAAATACAAAACTTGTATTCAACTTGACATCAGTGGCCACCAAAACTAATCAAAGCAATAATCCACCCAACAATCAAAACAACGGCCAAAATGTCAACCAAAGTAATAATCAAGGTAATGTTGGATCAAGAACGCCATCATATCACACATCCAACAATCAGAGAAGGTTTACACCTTTAGGACATGTTAGCTCTCAAAAATGCAGGAAAAATGCCTCAAGAGGTTGCCAATCCCTTGGTACACTTTAGGGCAACAGACAAAGCCAAATGATTTAAGCTTTCTACTCTTTAGGTGTTGTTGGACCTAGGCGAGTTTACCTATATGAATTGGGAAGACTTGACTTATTCTTATCTCCTTCACAGTGACTTGCCCACGATGGCAGATTGAGGTGGACAAGTGAAAATTGATCTAGTGTAAACTGTATGAAACTAAAACCTAATATGTTCAGTTAACAGATGTAAAAATGAATTGAATAAAATCAAATGATGAAACTACAGAGACCAGTGCCTTATAGGGTGTGTGGAGTCAAAAGAAACCTAAAACAAGTACTTCTTTCTGGCAAGTATTCAAGTTGCTCAACATAGGATTTAGTTTATAACTTGTATAAACATGCAAGGTTATGATTACTAAGTTCTTCTTAATGATCCAACTGACATTCTCTAATTAATATGATCATCTTAAAGGATTTAATCTTTACTTGAAAGAACCAATTAATTGATCATACAGACACATCAAATGTGCGTTGATAAACTGGATATAAACTTGTTACACCAATTTAAATAACCAGAAAACACCAACTTTGGAGACAACTTCAATAATGCTTTCAATAGACACAATAAACAACCGATACCAGAAATAGCTGCACCATATTAAATGATTTCCATTGGTATCTCCATAATTTCAAACATGCATCATAGTCTCATATTTGTGAAACATTATATTCTACTATATTTTTTTCTATCCTATCTTCTACCCTATTATACTTATATCTATTTCGTTTTCGAAACAGATATTTATACATCGAATACATGAAAGGACTCGTCCTTTGGAAATGTCATATGTTTACATAACAAATAGATTAAAGGACAATTAAGCTCTATTTAGCCACAAATGAGTTTTAGTTAGATGATCCAAATAATCTCGGCGCTCATGAGTATCTGCATCTCCAACCATGTTCCAGATTGAGATTTCCATCCTTATCATCTTTTCATTCTTCTTGCTCGCCTCATCCAATGTCGTGCTTTCAACAGTAGTGACCTTCAAGATTTCATTCAGCATTGATTCACTCTCAATTTTCCATCTGGAAGCTTCCTTAAATTCCCCTCTATCATTAGAGAATGTAGTCAACGTTTTCTTAGCGGTATTTATCAACCCATGTTCATCCCCTTGCAATTCTTCGTAGAAGTTTTGATGTTTATTTATAATATGATTTACAGCTTCAATTGTTGCACTGTTAGAGGCATCTCTCTGGTTTGTTTCTTGAAAATTCTCCATAATCCGTCCATCCATCCTTTTATGCTCCTTCAATGCAGCAAGTGTGTGAGAATACTTTCCCCAGAGTTTATTCATCCAATATGTTAAACTATCCTACCTTTTCTTGATCATTGCTACAATTGCATCATGCTTTCCTTGGGAATAAATACTTGATCCTTCCCAATGATCCTTTGATTGAGAACTTTCACCTTGGGTAAGCATCCTGGGTGTCTTCATAGTAACACCTACTAAATCCTTTAATCTGTCATTTTCTCTCAGCATCCTTTCGTTATTTAGTTTGTACATCTCCCTTTCTTTTATTTGAATTTGTGCTTTGTTCAATTTTACAATATTAATTCCAATTTTTGTAGTAGCCATAGGATCAGCCTCTCCAACCTTCAGAATCATGACATGACCAAATTCATTTTCAGTATCAATAACTACTGACTTCTTGTGGGGTGGATACAAGGCCCAAATCATTAATGATCCTTCATCTGTATTGTATTTGGATCCTGCATATACTTATGTTACCTTTTCTTTGTCAAGCTTGTGTGTAGCATTGTTGTCCTTTAAGAAACTATCAAAGACAAGTGCAGAATTTAGATCTAGCCTGGGAAAGATCATGATACCAGCATTTTCCAACATTTTTCTCCCCTTTTCAGGGGTCATACTTGTCATCTCCTCATCTACACATTTCCTCAATTTTCACAGCAATTGCTCTTCATTTCCTGCAGTAACATTATCAACCTTTTCCCTTATCTCTTACCCCTTTTGTTTATATAAAAATGCTTTAAACTTTGGGGAATTAACAAATTCATCATCAGATACAAATGATCTGTACTCTATGTTCCTTGCATCTGCTTCTTCACTTTCTTCAATACTCAACTCTCTAGTTGGGAAAATATAATGATGAGTCCTCAACCTGGATACTTTACTTGGTTGACTCTATGGCATATTATCCTTGGATGCTTCTTCTCCAGAAGACAACAATTCTGCATCCTGCAACCTTTGATTATATCTTTCAACCACCATCTCTGCTTCTTCCTCATCCATATTTTGGATCATATCATCAAATTCATAGGGCATATGCTGATACCCCCCAAAGTTTATCTTTATTTTGGCAAAATTAATATATCCTTCTAGGTTGAAGTTCTTTTTGAGTGGTCCTCTCTTCATATTGTACTGCAGTAGTTTATCAAGGATCAAGTTGTATCCCTCCTTGGCCAACACAGTGAAATCACCAAAGCACAATGTGCTAGGCATAAAGGCCCGCTTCCCAAAGGAACTGAAATTCATTACATTGCAATAATCCATCTGTCTAACAATCTCCAAATATGCAATTATGTTTGGAACCATTTTTGGTAAAATAAAAGGGGCATCCTCAAACCCATAAACTCTGATCATGGTAGCTCCCTCCAAGCAATACCAATCTCCCAATTATGATCAATTGGCCCATTGAAATCTTTTGGATGAAGAAATCTCTTTATCTCATCAGATAATGAATAATCACAAGGATGGCTATACAATCTGTACAATGTTTTCACAAAATATTCTTCAAAATGAATATAACTAGCATTGGCAAACCTGCTATCCCAAACAACAATCCACAATTGAACTAGTAGTGCTACACCTTCTCTACTAAACTGAGAAATTCTCATCTCCGGAGGCCATACTCCCAAATTATGTCCAAAATATAACACCATATGCATCAAAAATGAATAATGCCTGAGATGACGGATAGATCTTCCACCTTTTATTGCCACCAACCCTGAATCAAGCCCCTTAAAAATGTACGAGGCATAGTCAAATGGCCTAGAATTATGGTACTGGATATCTGATGTGATTAACATTGGAACAATTGACATATACTCCGGGGCATCCACTCCCAATACCTAGAAAACTAAGAAGTAAGTCTATTTCATGTAAGGTTCAAACAGGTCCACATGATAGGGAGGCCCATCACTATCTAGTAGAGGAACTGGTTTGCTGCCCTGTTCAACCCTGTGAATTGGCAGCCTCCAACCCTTATAAATCGTATCCATTCTCGAGAATTCCTTCTCCAATTCTTCATATATGATCTCCTCATTGCAAAACCCTTCCAAATTGAAAACCTCACCTATTGCCTCTTTTGACAAATGTATTTGTGGCTTTCCAGATGGGCCACATATAGCTTTTTGTTTCGGGTCATAATGATCAACAAACAATTTTACCAATTCTGCATTTACAAATACATTAGGGCACACCAGTTTTCCCACATTCAACTTCCATGGATTGCAAAATGGTTCAAAACGGTTTCTTCGATGATAATGGAAATTGAACAATTCATATCCCCTTATTTGAGTCCAAACGTCTCCAATAAACTTGCATTTATCATCTAGTTTGTCTAATTCTGCCCTAAGCTGCGCTGATCGTCTAGATTTAGGCCTAGAACCAGGAAATTGGTCAATGAGGTCTTGATTCAATCTTCATTTTGTGCCCTCATGTTCTGTCTCAGTTTTTTGTTTCTTCCCCTTTGTTTGACTGCCTTCACTATGTTTTCTACTTTTAACTTTTCTAGAGCTAGGGGGCTCCATTCTTCAAAATTATAGAAGTTAAAATCTGATGAGCTAAGGTGCAATCACTTACTGTATTTTTCTTGAGATCTTCAGACTGGAAGAATGCCCTGGCTCCCCATTCACCTTGCTGATTCTTCTGCTATCAATTCAACACAAATTCTTTCAATTAAATTCTCCTTGTTATGTTTCGTCGTGCCATTAATGTGTCAGCTGAAGCACGAATGAAGACTTATTTGAAACATACACTGTCGCATCAAATGTCTTGTCGGTGAGACATTTTCAAATCTAGGGTGATGATCTTTTGCAATGTTCATTAAAACCTTTCACCAAAACATCCTATAGTCTCCCTGAAACCTTGAAGTCCAACCGACAGGTATTACTTTAGTTTTATGTGTCATTGTGACAATTCCGAGTCGGGGAGACATCTCATAGATTGCATTGTGTGTTATCGAGATACACCCCGTGGTAACTTTCTGGTCACTGAGACAATATCATACTTTCACTGATGAAACCACACCTCGGCATGACTTTGAAAACTCGAAAAGACTCATACTGATGTCAATTGTCTTGCCAAACATGTTTCTCCAATATGTTCTATTCGGTGAGACTCTCCCCGAAGTATTTCATTGGTGTAACTTTCATATTCGGTGGAACTCATGCTGATGACCTTTTCTCTCGCCAATGCATATCTCTATTGATGTGACATTTGAGTTGGAAAGACTATATGAATTCATCCTGATAGTCTTCCAATGGAATCCCTTTGCGCTTTATCAGCAAGACCTGATGCTTTCGGTAAGATCTCACTCTGATAACATTAGTTTGGCCAAAAAAAATTTCATGCGCTGGTCGGTGAGACACATATGAGTTCATTATGACTCATCCTGATAATAATTCTCTTGCCGATATGATTCTTTAGTCACCGAGACAATAAAATGTATCTTGTCGACAGGCTACAAAGACATACATTAGTAACAATGCCAAATGGATCGGGGAGACCTTCATTCTATCTTGCCGATATGGGTAATACAATGAAATATCTAGGACTAGATGGATTCTAATGGATCATATGACAAAATATGAGCAAGATGTTATGAGGAGGGAAATTTATGCTTATGATGAGGACTCATTTTGGAAACTCATGAATACAATTGACTATAAAATTTTCAAAATTTTACAGTTCTAACAAGACAATCATTAGAATCAACACTAAAGGAACTCCTTGAAGCAAAATTCATAACATTACTAGAGGAAAGGAATTGGGAACCACAAGTTAAGCCACCACGGTGGAATGACACTCATTACTATGAGTTTCATAGAAATAAAGGACATACGACCAATGACTGCATGCAATTGAAGCATTTGATAAAAGACTTGATTGAAAATAAGACCATATTTGTAGAAGGACTCCAAACAAACAATGATCATGGAACGTTTAAGAACCCTCTACCAAAATATGAAAAGGGGGAGTGCTCGTCATCAAACACCAAAGGAAAAAATGTAAACTATGCTTATGACACCACTATTCTCCACATTGAGGTGGTTGATGATCAAACCCATGACAAACTAGATCTTACTGCAATTGATGACCCAATAAATGACAACATCATTAAACATGAGCAAAACATCATTGCAATAAAAAATCATCACCATGATATTGACACCACCTCACATCAAATCAATTCCCTTGTGCCAATAAATTTGATCACCAACATCACTGCAAATAACAATCAAATCAATGAATCAAAATTGAAGAGAAACAAGACAATTTATTGATCAATTCAATCACACGAGGACAAGCCAAGGTAACATTGAAAGGAGATACCCCTTCAACATCCAAAGAAACTACTGCTATCCCTGCAACTCAGTATAACATCATTGATCAGTTACAAAAAATACCTACCCATATATCCATATTAGAACTTCTCAAGATTTCACCTGCTCACAAGGAAATATTGGAACAAGATCTAGTTGCCACCACGGTACCAAACAATCTAGAGGTTTTCCAATTCCAGACTATGGTGGGACATTTGACTACACCACACTGCTTATCACTTTCTGAACACGATGATGTATCTATCAACCATCCACACAACGCTGCCCTCCACATTGAGGTCTTAATCCACAAACACCACATTAAACGTGTTCTAATAGATGGAGGAGCTGGCCTTAATATCTGTACTTTGAAACTTTTATGTGCACTAGGCTATCCAAAAAATGCTATTGATCCTAGAAGGAAAATCACAATATAAGCATATGATGATGAGGAGAGATCTTCACAAGGGTTGATAGTGCTACCTATTCAAGTGGGACTAGTTGTCAGAGATATAGTATGTGAAGTGTTAGAAAAAGAGTTAACATACAACATACTCTTGGGAAGACCTTGGATTCATGACATGCAAGTAGTTTCATCCACATATCACTAGTTTTTGAGGTTCCCTTTCAATGGGCAGGAAATCACTATTGTAGCTGACTCAAACAACCCCCAATATTGTAACACCCTCAAGACTACCCAAGATGATTTTGTACCACACAACAGGGAAGCTCCAACTCATGGTTCATCAAATGATGGGAAATAACTAAATGCCTTGTCAAAGTGGGTTGAGAAAAAGGACCAATCAAAGGATAAGGGTATCGGTGATTCCACTCCCTCAAGTAAAGAAAGTACATCAAATTCTTCGTCAAACTAGCTCGAGATAAAGGATCAATCAAAAGAAAAACGTTTCGGTAGTTCTACTCCACAAGATCAGGAAAGTCAACTTGAGTCCTTATCAAAATAAGTGGCCAAGATCCAATTGAAAGAAAAAGGCATGGAAGAATACTCATTTGAGCAATCCTTATGTTTATCACAACTTTCTTCTTCTCCTAAATCACATGGATAGCCATCAACATCAAGACAACAATCATCAAAACCCACCACACTATTTGATGGAACCTTTGTAAGAGCAGGCACATTAGTGGATGAGTCAGATGATAAAGAGGTTTTAAACTAGTTATACAAAGATGAAGAATCATCATAAGCATCCACCTCAAGTGTGCAAACAAAGCAATTTGATAAAGGAAAGACCATCCTAGAAAAGATGGGATACGAGGGAAAAGGTCCTATCAGTAAAAGGAAAGAACGAATCATAGAACCAATACAACCTATCACAATGCAAGCCAAGGACAAAACATGATTGGGATATAAAGAAGAATCAAGAGAAGAAACCAGACAACAAGTTGTTGAAAGAATATTACAACTACAAGCTAGTGATGATCATGAAACTGATTCAAATGAATATGAGTGGGATTCACTATATGAAGAGTCTTATCATGATAAGGAAATTGATGTGGTACAAAAGTATACACCCATATGTGAGGAGGGTAAAAGTTCAGGTTACAAACCACTTGAAATAGGATCACAACATATTGATGACTCCAGCGAAGACAATCAAACTCAGAGTGAAACAAATAATTCAGAGGAGAGTTACCTTATAGACATTGACTTCGCTATTGGACAATCCAAAGACATTACCATCAGTACCCTTACTGCATCTGACCTTAACCAATCCAACAATCCCTTACCCCTCGTACATCCTGAACTCATAGGTTGGGATCAAACTGAGCCATATGATATCCCCATCGTTTTAAATGATGAGGCCATTGTCAACTTCCTCTATTCCACCAATCCCAAAATACATTCCACCATTGAACATCATAAAAAAGCTTCCAACAAGGAGAGTTTCAAATTTTCCAGCTGCAAAATGAATAATACAGGGAATAGATCTAATGGTGAAAACCATTCAATGGCAGTATCAAATCTAGAAAAAGTAAAAATAAAGAGCATATCCAAAGGTGAAAACCTCTCTGAGGCACTGAAGGATGGAGGATTTGACACACTCCCTGAACACTTTCAGGAACAATCTAAATTATTGGTTGAACCCACTCAGTCTATCAATATCGGAAATGAAGAAATAGTAAAGACTATCCATCTAGTACAATCCTTGATAGATCAAGAAAAACTGAACTTCATCAAATTCTTCACAAAAATACAAGTCAATTTTGCTTGGTCATAGGCCAACATGCTAGGGATTGATCCAGAACTCATAATACACCACTTATCACTACCAGCAGGGGTAAAACCAGTCAAGCAAAATTTAAGGAAAATGTATCCGCATATTGCCATATTGGTAAAGGCATAACTGAAGAAGTTATTGGATGTTGGGTTCATTAGACCAATTGAATATGTTGAATGGATATCAAGCATTGTGCTTGTTTCAAAACTAGACAAGAGCATCGGGATATGCACAGATTTCAGGGATCTCAACAAGGCTTGCCCAAAAGATGACTTTCCCCTACCAAACATTGACATTATTGTGGACCTAACAGCAAGACATGGCATGTTGTCACTCATGGATGGTTTTTCCTATTATAATCAAATCAAAATTGCATAGAAAGATCAAGACAAGACAACCTTCACATGTCTATGGGGAACATTTTGTTGGAATGTCATGCCATTCAGGTTAAAGAACACATAAGCAAGTTATCAATGCTCCATGACGACAATCTTTCATGATATGATGCACACCTTCATGCAAGACTATGTGGACGATTTGTTAGCCAAATCATACACCAAAGGACACCTAGAGATCCTAGATAAAACCTTCACCACACTGGAAAAGTCCAATGTACGACTGAACCCAAAGAAATGTGTGTTTGGGGTGACTTAAGCCAAAATCTTAGGATATATAGTTTTAGAAAACGACATTGAGGTAGATCCTGCAAAATTCAAAGCCATCATGGAGATGTCATTGCCCAAGAACATCAGTCAGCTATGATCTTTGCAAGGGAGATTCCAATCAATCTAAAGATTTATCTCACAATTGGCAGACAAGATCTGTCCTTTCACTTAGTTGCTACATAAGAATGTATCTTTTGAATGGGATGAGAAATGTGAAGAGGCTTCAACTAATTAAAAAAATATCTGATGAGTCCACTTATCTTAATACCACTAGTAGAAGGGAAGCCACTTTTATTATACATAGCAACAACTGAGATATCATTGGGAGCCTTGTTAGCATAAGAGGATCCAAGGGAAAAAGAAAGAGCAATTTATTATATTAGTAGAACCTTAAATGACTATGAGATCAATTACACCATTGAAAAGGCTTGCTTGGAAGTAGTGTTCACTACCCAACAACTATGACACTACATACTAACTCATACCATCAAGTTAATAGCCAAGATAGATCCACTGAAATACCTTCTTAGCAAAGCTAATCTAATTGGAAGACTAGCTAAGTGGGTCATGATGCTGAGTGAATTTGGCATCCAATATGTCGATAGGAAGGGAATCAAAGGACAAGAAATCGTAGACCAGTTAGCTGAAACACCATTGCCAGACAATCATCCAATGAACATTGAGTTTCCAGATGTTGATGTCCTAATGGTACCAACACAACAATGAGTATTTTACTTTGATGGCTCTTATACACAACATGGATTAGGTGCTAGAATCTTTCTTATCTCACCACAAGGACATACCATTCCCAAATCCTATAGACTAATGTTAATTTCCTTGTACCAACAACACAACCGAATATGAAGCATTGATCATTGGAATCAAAGTAGCAGTCTAGTGGAAGATCACAAAATTACATGTCTATGGAGATTCACAACTGGTCATTAATCAGGTAAATGATGATTATCAAACAAAGGATGACAAGTTGATGCCTCATAAAAGAATGGTTGACAACTTTAAAAAGTACTATATGGAAATAAGATTTAAGTAGATTGCTAGAATGACAACAAAGTTGTTGATGCCATGGCAACCATTGCTTCTCTCTTACAAATTTTGGAGAAACGAGCTTGTTACAAGTTCATGGTGGAACAACTGTTCAACCCATCATTTGACAAACCTGAATCCTAGGTCATCTACCATCTAGCCGAGGCCAACATCTCCATATATGGGAAAATTTCTAATTACCTAAAAGACAATACCCTCCCATCTAACCTATCCCAAAATAAAAAATGAAACTTCATTCCTTAGGCTGCTCGACATGCCCTTATCATGGTTGTCCTTTATCAAAGAGGTCTTGATGGAACTCTCCTTCGATTTCTAGAATGTGACGAGTCTGAAATGACTTTACGGGAGGTTCATGAAGGTGTTTGTGGAACTCATTCAAGTGGTTTAACCTTAGCCAAGAAACTCCTTTGTTTGGGATATTACTGGTCGACTATGGAGAGGGATTCTTTTCAATTTGTCAAGAAATTCCAAGAGTGTCATATTCCTGGCAATCTCATCCACGCACCAGCACAAGAACTTCAACCTTTTGCATCAACATGGCCCTTTTGTCAGTGGGGACTGGATCTCGTAGGGAAGATTCATCCATGTTCATCCAACAGACACAAGTTTATCATCACAACCATGGAATACTTCACAAATTGGATTGAAGTGGTTCCCCTAACCACCATCATAGGAAGGAAAATCTCATCAGTCATTCTGAATTATATCATCTGTCGGTATGGCATCCCTCAATCCATTATCACATAAAATAGTGTAACATTCAAAAATCAAGATGTCTAAGAACTCTATGAGAGGTTCCATATACAACATCAGTTTTCCACACCATACTATCCCCAAGGAAATGGCCAAGCAAAGGCCTCAAACAAGACTATCCTGAAAATCTTGAAGAAAACCATTAATGAGGCTAGACATGATTGGCATGTTTAACTAAACCTTTATGGGCTTACAAAACTAGTATCCACACCTTGATAGGAGCAACACTCTATGCCCTATTCTATGGATCAGGGGCCATTCTACCTATTGAGGTTGAACTACCATCACTCCAGGTGTCACTAAAAGGGATCATTTTAGATGAGGATTACAGAGTGTCTAGGTTATAGGAATTAGAACTATTGGATGAGCATCGTCAGCATGTAGTGGACCATTTGAAAGCATACCAACAGAGGATATCCAGAAGTTACAATCATAGAGTAAAGCCTAGAACATTTCAAGTGGGTGATTTAGTCCTAAAAGAGAACCCCCATAACCAACAAGATCGAGAGAAGGGGAAATTTGAACCAAACTTGCTAGGTCCCTTTGTTATTGTGTCATTCTTTGGATTAGGAGCATATCAATTGTCCACATTGAAAGGGGATTTTTTTGATGAACCCCTCAATAGCTTTCATCTCAAAAGGTTATATGCCTGAATCATCCAGTGCATCAGAAAGAGTCCTAAAAAATACAAAAAACATCAGAAAATGTCCTGAAAAAATGGTTTCCTTGATGAAAACTTGGAAAACAGGCATCTTGGTAACAACAAAAAAGGAAAAAATACAAAAAAAAGTGAAAAATTAAAAAATTAAAAAAAAATCATCAAATATGAAAAAGTACAATAAAAATAAGTAGTGAAAACCTGGCAACAAGCGCTATTTGTGATAGGTTAGCTTTTCCATCTATTTGAGCATGCCGACCATTCACTTTCACTATCCATTTGCCTATCATTGGAAGGCTCCACGTACATATCTTGGCATTGCGGCCATGTCACCCTAGACTGGGGGCAATAAACTTTGAGCTTAAACCAATAGACAAACAACAGTAGTACAACACAACCCAAAACAATGATCATAGTACAACTCAACATTGAACATCAATCACACAAACATGAACACATCAACCATCCAAATCGAAAATCCAAATCAATCAAACCAAAAGCACACTTCAAATGGATGACGTTCCTTCTGAATCAAGGATTTATCACTATGGCATAAAGGTTCAATTGTTGTAATTTGATTTTTGTTATCATATCTCTGGAGCACCTTGATGATGTATTGAACTAGAGGAGCTAGGAAGGAGTATGATTTATTTTTTGTCTTCTATTTGTGAGTTGATCATTATTACTATGCAAATTGTCGTGGGACGTTCCCTACAAAGTATCACTAATGGCATTCTGAATTTGCATAGGAAAACAGTTAACTCTTGTCTTTTTATGCAAGCAATACTCAAGTCATCTTGGTTTAATTATACTTAGATGCTTGCATTAACTTGCACTATCAAACATCATGGAAGTAGTATTTAGGTCATCATGGTCTAAATATGCCATCGATTCTTGTACTCACTTTCAACATTTTAAAGGCTCAATGATGATAAAAAGCATGACAAATTGGCTATTACAAACGACAACTTTTGAATATGAGATCTGCATGGTTAGAGTAGATTGCATCCATGTTAGCTTGCATCTGTATCTATAGGGTTTCCAAGGTTGTAACAATTTCACAACGATGTTATCTCTAACACTAATGGATTGAGTACACTTGACATTAACAAAAATATATCATTCTCATCTAGAAAACACATCAGTTGCATTATCATTTGCATACATTAGAAAAAATTATCCCATCATTCATACATCCATACATCACATCATAATATTTGCATCAAGAAACAAAAAAATACGTGCATTGCATCTCATTTACATAATCAAAATCATTTCATATAATTGCATTAGGAAAGTGGTTCACTAAGCTTAAATGAGTGAGTCTATTAAGATTTCCAAGAAAGTTGGAAAATATGTTAGGTTTTGTGAAGCTTAACTTAACAAATAATCAACTGATGACAACCTTCCCACAACTCTTGGAAGTTGGATAGATTCACTCATTTAAGCTTAAGACCCTAGAAGTTTCAAAGTATTACAAACTCAGTTAAGCATAATCATTTGCATCACATAATCATATCATCATTACAAAACATCATACATCATTTACATAATCATTACATCCCCTTATCATTACATCCATACATAATCAATATAAACATCACATATCATCACCCATCATTTACTTAATCAAAATCCATCTCATATAGCATAGGCATCACCCATAAAGCATATAGAATCATCATTACATACATCACATAATCATCATTGTATACATAAAACAATCATCACATTACATAATCAAATCCATCTCACATAGTATAAATCATCATTACATTCATCCCATAATCATCATCATTGCATAATCATAATGATCACCATCATGTAAACATCATAAATAAGATAAAATTAGGTACCATCATACAATCATTTCATCTAACATTCATCCATTCATTTGCATCATTTATTTGCATCAAAAAAGTACAAAAACATCAAATACATCACATACATCATATGGACATCATTCATAAAACATCATGGAAAACATATCAGTTGCATCATAATTTGCATCCATAACATATCATATCATCAAAAATTAAATGCATCCATCATAATCATCATGATCATCATCATAACATAAAAAAATGCATCCATCATAGACATCCATCATAAAATCAGAGGGACACATAGATCATAATCATTGTCGCATATCATATAACCTCAAAATCATAATGTCAAAGTGTACAAGGATATCCAAAGGTATAAGGAAATACATCAATATCAAAAATGGCAATACATCATAAAGTCTGAAAACAAGGGGTACATCATCAATGTCTCATATATATCAGTGTATACATCATGTCCAAAGTACATCAAAAAATCAAAAACTGTAGCTATGTCATGCTCCCCCTAGACGGTGTTGGCATATGACCTGTATCTCCCCCACCCAACGAACCCACACTGGGATCTCTCTGATCTCTAGGTAGTGGCTACGTGACACCCATGGTAATGGTACAAGATTGGGTCTTGCCAGAATGAGACTGTGCAAAGCTCTCCCGCTGCTCTGGAGGAACTATCTCATGATATCTCCCTCAGTAAAACTCAGCCTCCTGGGTAGTGTGGCGTATCTCTCTGAAATAATTTGAAGCCCTGACAACTGCTATAGCCTACTATAGTCTCTCAGTGACACCCTCGGCCTACTCTTCCTGCTACCTAAAAGTATCTCTCTTAGCAATAAGTGTAACAATTTGTGCTTGCATCTCAGCCTGTCATTGTCCCTATCCCTGAGCCTAGACCTAGGTAAGTTGAGCCTGTACCTGCTACACCTACTACCTAGCAACATCCCTCTCAACCATCAAAGTCTATACCTATCCCTGTGCTTGCATCAGTAGAGCCTGTACCTACTCTAACTAACCCTGTAGCATCTGAACCTGCAAGCAATAAGATGTGTCTACTACTACTATGACGATAGTTTGATCTCCACCCACTGTTGTGATGGGGTCACTAATGATCACCTCTTGCGAGGCACTCTCATCTCTCTAACATTTGGCCCTGGTCCCCTACCAACCCCATCATCTCCCCCATCACTCTCCTCATCATCACCATCATCACTACTATCCTCCTCCTCCTCACCCTGCTCCTTCTCTGCCTCCTCTCTCTGTCACCTCTGCCCATGACCTCTTGCCTCCTCTGCTAACAATGGTGTTGGCTCATCTCAAATTATAATCCATGGGAATGGATGTGTAAAAATATACTAGGCATACTCCACTGATATTGTTGCATCGGTGATCTCTGGATGCACCTACCATATAATAGCCTGTAGACCCTAGAAATGTTGAACCGCTGCATCATAAGACAAAATAGACACCCAATTTGTAGCATCCTACTGACATTGTGCATAATGGGCCACTCCTTGGGGAATCCCCTGAACCCTGCCATACTCTCTCAGTACTCTTAGTAGCATGAATCTCTCAATGACAAAATGGGTTTGTCCAATTAGATAAATCGACTGACACAAAAATGGTATCTCTGTGTCATCCTTAGGCCACTGCTCGCAATCAAGATATGGCCTCCATACCACAGACTCAAGATCATCCAAGGTCCTCCTCCAATAATCCAACTTTCCCAGCCTAGGCTGAGCAAGTTGACCAACATAAATATGAACATATGGCCTCATGGCTGGGTGCTACGTCTCTCCAACTGGCTGACTGACTACTATATGCTCCCAGGCCCAGAACTGGAGCAATGTGACCCCCGCCAATAAACTCACCCCACACAAATAGACCACCTAGTGTAGATCATGGTAAAAATTGGCCAAGATACAACAACCCCATGCATATTGAGTTTCATGAACAATCATGCTCTCCAAGGTCCTACCCCATCCAACTGAGAGTCCCTTTGACCTGCGGTCAAGAAAAAGGAACCCTCCAATGAAACTAGCTAGAACAGAAGGTAAAGTGGCATATGCATTGACCATATCCCTCCACAGAATCTCATACCCACATATATGGTCATCCTGAAATAATCTCTGCAGTGCATCAGTCTCGTCCCGCTCTCGTGAATCATAAAGGACAAGCTCCCCAACAATAGGTATCCATAAAATTTGGTAGACATCTTCAGGGGTCACTGTGATCTCACCAGTGGGAAAATGGAAGGTGTTATGCTAACTGTGCCATCTCTCCACTAAGGCTATCAGTAAACCCCTGTTCACCCTAATCTGGGGCATATTGATAAGAGATGACAACCACATCATACAATAATAGTTGTCTTAGGCTGCATCAGATGGTGAATCAACTCCCATGTCCTCAAGAACCGCTCACTAATTTGTAAACTAGTCAATGGATCTTATCATCACAAAATCACAATTCAATCAATTAGTTAATCAACATCAATCGGTCAATCAGTTAATCAAAATCAATCAACCTATCAATCTAATCAGCTGTGGTGAGAATTTGATCAAATCTCATGAGCATCAATCTATCATTCAACCTCACCTATCATGAGGTTCATCAATCAATTCAACCTGACCTATCATGAAGTTTATCAAATCAATCAGTTCAACCTCGCCTATCATGAGGTTTATCAAATCAATCAATTCAACCTTGCTTATCATGAGGTTTATCAAATCAATCAATTCAAGCTCGCCTATCATGAGGTTTATCAAATCAATCAATGCACCTCGCCTATCATGAGGTTCATCAATCAATTCAACCTCACCTATCATGAGGTTTATCAGATCAATCAACCTATAATTGATCCTCGCCTATCATGAGGTCAATTATCATCATCCTATCATTGAATCTTAGCTATCAGGAGATCAATGGACATCTAAAATAGTGTTTCTATGCATTGAAAGACTTGATGTGCTAGAGAAATCCATCAATGTGCTAAAATATACCTTCAATGTGTTGAACTACTCTATGTGCCATTTCATTTGCTCAATGTGTTGGAATAGGGACCTGATGCGCCAAAGTATCCTATGTGCTACTTTGGTCTGTCTATACGCTAATATGATTTTCCTAAGTGCTAATCTAACCTATGCGCTATTTCGGTGCTTCTATGCACTAATTCAGACAGCCAATGTGCTACATCATTCAATGCGCTAGTTCATCTATCCTATGCGCTACATCGCTAGACCTATGTGCTAATGTGCTCTATGCACTAGAACAGTCATTCTATGCACTAATTCGGTCTTCCTATGTGCTTGAACATTTCAAAATCTGAATTCAAAGAAAAATGGATGGAAAACAAAATGCACAAAATATAAGGCAATTTTCGACATACTCACCAGAGGTCTGTACGCTATTGGATAGTTGTGCCACCTGTACCACTTGAACCGGTGTGTGTGGTAAGGGATCACCATTCTGCTCTAAAATACTAGATCACTCTCACTCACAAGTTTTCAAATGGCCAAATGCTTAAATGAACTTTCTAATCAACTTTTTAACCTTTTAAGGTTAATTAAGTGGCATTTTATGGGGTTGTTTTATTTTTATTTTTCAAAGGGGCCTTAATTAATCAGATCATCACCTGTTAGCTTATATATCATTTTTGGGGAGATAAATCATTTATGGGGCACAAATTTTGAGATCATCAAATCATCGAAAAATCATTAAAATTTTCAAAAATTCCAAAGAATCCTAAAAATTAAAAAATTCACTGATTTATCTCCCGAGGGGGCATATATCTGCCATCATCTGAAAATCAACATCTGGGGCATCGATTTTTTTTTCTTGGCATCAAATTTTTCTTTGAAGCAACATGTAAACACATTACTTCAAAGAGGGGAAAAAAGTATACACGTAAAATTGGTCAAGACATTTAATTAATTAAATATTAGTTATTTAATTAATATTTGACTACATATAAATAAATTCTCAATTTATTTATATAGTTCACCCTTTTCTAATTCTCCAAATCTAAAATCATATTGTTCTAATTTAATTAAATAAACAAATTTCCATAAGCTTTTTTTATTTAATTAAGTTTCATTAATCCCGGATTAGGAATTCAAGCACATGTCTACAAATTTTCATGCCACCTCACCAAGGTCATATGAAATTAAATAATTCTAGTTTTTAATTAGAATTATCTTCAAACACATGGCTTATTCCTCACACACTTCTTCAACAAACTTTCAAACACACAGTCTTTCTCTCACACACTTGATTCTTCCATCCATTTGGCATGTTGTCTTTGGTCAAGGGGACACCTTCTTGATTCTCTCCATCTCCACCATTCATCCCTCTTGTTTGAATCTGGACCATCGATTTTTGCCACATCACAATATTCTTAGAAAAGCCTATAAATACAACCCTTTTCCATTGTATTTTGCATCCCACATTCAAGTAGAGTTATCATGCAGGAATATCTTTGGGGAGCATTGGAGCATTTGGAGTCTTATAGTTAGAATCATGTTTTTCTTTGTAGTTGCATATAGAATCATGTTTATATTCATATTTAGCATTGTAGAATCATATGCTGCTTTATAGTTGCATTTTATGCCACACTTTGCTTTATAGTTGCATTTTATGCCATACTTTGCTTTATAGTTGCATTTTAGATTAGTATATTCATAGTTAGCATTTGAGCATATGCAGAATCATCCTAGCTTCATATCATAACATTTACATTGTATAATCTAACACCATGATCCATTCATCATAATATCCATTATCATTTTCATCATATAGTTTCATGTAAGAACTTAATTGGCTTGCATGTTGAATATTATCTCATTTCTCAAGTTGTCATTTTAACAACCATAGTGCACATAGAAATATGAGGGCCAAATGGTTTAATAAATCCTTGAAAATAGAGGACAATGAGACATTCTTAAAAGATTTGTTTGACTACAAAATATAGTAGTTTATTTGATTCAAGTCTTTGATATAATCTATTTCATTAAGGTTTGTGTTGATTTACTAAAAAATCCCACATTTCACACACACAAACTACTCAATGTTAAACCTTAGGTTATGGAATTAATGAATGTTAGGTTTTATCCCTCAAAAATTGAAATTAATTAATAAATCTCTAGGTTAGTATGAAAGTGTAATGGTATACCTTACAACACGAAAAACAAGGCACAATTAAGTCCATTTAATTAAAAGGCCCTAAACTTAATGTGAATATGTAAATGCATATTACAACATTAAATTAACGCATAATTAAGCTCATTTTAAAATTATTAATTATTCATTCCAAAATTAAGTGTGAAAAAGGGATACTTTTTCCTACACTACATCTAGCCCCTACTTTAGTGCGAGGATGAGCGTAAGTGAAAAATCACACTAAAGTATACATTCAAGACACTTATGTATGAAGAAATGAAAAATATATCTAATCATACAACATCAAGACCAAGAATATCAAGCCTAGACTGTCCGATCAACGTGGAACACATCTAAGATTTTAGTTTTACACTCACTCCAAGGTAGCGAAACTTCAGCCTTTCCACTAGGTGAGTCTCCCAATAGGGTGGAAAATGATAGAATCATATTAGGCTCCCATACCATATCAAATATATCCTCCTAAAAACTTCAATAAGGTGCCACAATGCAAGGATCCATAGGAAAGCAAGGTGTGTTATGCTAGGTGGCCTTAAATTTAGGGTTTTGAGCTTCATAGGGCTTAACAAGCTACGTTATGTTAAACACTTATAAACAATAATGCTAGTAAAGGTTTTTGTTCAAATGGATTTTTTTAGTTCATGTAAGGTCTTCTTCTTAGGGAACATCGTGCCTAATGTCTGCAAGAGAGGACAAGTCAAGAGGAAAAGGTTCACAACTTAGGGAATGTAGTGCGTCACATCACCACTAAGAGGAAAGTCGTATACTAAGAAATATCACACTCTTGGAGGACATCAAACCTAATGAAACCACCAAGAAAAGGATGCATCACAAGAACAAAGAAAATCACACCATGAAACATGAGAAATATCAAAAGATATTATCAATGTATGTCCCCACTTTAAAGCGGTTGCTAACACCATTTCCGTGAGCAATTTCTTTAAAGTAGCCAATGTTTAATCCTAAGACATGAGAGCTTATTTGGAAAGCCCTATGCCAAGTCATATGTTTTGAAATGAATCTACATCATGAAAGAGGAAGGAGGGGTTGCCCCCAAAAATACATAAGGGATCTATGGATTCAGGGTCAGTATATCTTTGCTACAATTTTGTTATAGAGCTTGAAAATTTCATCATACCGCAAATACTCATAGAATAGGAACAATGACACAAAAGAGTGAAGAAAAAGAAAAATCCTTTCAGGTCAACATTGAAGATACCTAAATTTCTCAATGCCTTTTTTCATCCCTAAAATGAAAACACAAGACAAATAAAAGATAAAATGTTTACAACATAGAGAAGAATGTATATACAAATAGAGGAATGCACAAAAAGAGAGATACATAAAATAGAATAGTACGAGGGATCACATTACACACATTCAATCACATAAAGAAACATGAAAAGGAAAAAAATGCAAAAGACTAGTAAGGCACATCTGAGTCAACCTATAGCAGGTCATCTGCATCCCAATCTTGATCAGTATATACAGAAGGTAGACAACTAGCCAAGGGGACAACATCAAGTGCCGAAATAGGACATGCACCAAGTTCAACACTTTTATTAGTAGAATCATCATTTAAGCTCATGGAAGAGGAAAACATAATATTTAACTCATTATGCACTTGTTCATCAATCTTTACAATATCAATATCATCTAAATTAATCACAATAGGAGGTTGAATGATAATGTCCATAGAAGTTTTTTCATGTTTATGTTGCTATTAGGGCGAAGAGACATCATGCCTTACGGGAGATAAATTTGGATTTTTATTTTCTAAGTTTCCCTTTTCTTCTTTAGTTTGTAACATATGAGCAATAGCATGACGTCTACACCTATGCTCTCTAGCATTTCAATTTCTTTTCATTTTGTTTCCAATTTTTTATTATGTAGGAGCGGGTTTATCAACCATAGTTTTCTTTTCTTCCCTTAGGGGAAGAATGGAAGGAACCATGGGAGATTGTTCGACCACTTTCTCTTTAAATTTGTAAACTTGTTTGATTTTAGGAGGCACAATAGGATTGTTTTGATTTTCTCATAGTCTCTTATATGAAATAAGTGGAGGATCTATAATATGTTGCTATTGTATATTTGGAAGGTCTTTTTGTTCAATCATGGTTTCGTCAAGGATAGGTGGCTCAGTCATAGGTTGAGGCATATTTCTAAGGGATAATTTTACTATATGCTTTGCCTTAAACTTTTGATGTGCTTTGAAAAAGAATTCCTCATGTGGTCTAATAGGTTCAATAGTATTTTTCAAACAAAAATCCAATGAAATTTTTTCATGGGAGGACATAAGATTAAAGCCACTATGGTGCACAATAAATATTTCAATGCCAAAGGGAAATTTTAAACATTTATGCACAACCGACATGACGAAATTCATGGAGTGAAGCCATGGATAGCCTAATTTCACATGAAACTAATCTGACATCCGGATGATGGTGAATGAGTCATTTAATGTTTTCGGACCAACCTTTAGAGGGAGATTTATCAAACCAATCACAGGGAAAGAAAAATCGTTATGCATTTTGATCCATTCTTTCGGTCTTTCATATGTATCTTGATAAAGTTGATGCACAAATAGGAATTATTCAATGATCACATTCTCTACATAGATGGGATCAATTAATATCACATTAGTAGGCTTTTCATTGATTCTTCTAGCTATGTAAAGAGGACCATCCGGTGCATATTTGATTATGTCATTTTGTGAGAAAGCAATATCAAGTGGACTTTTGGTTTGATTGTTACAAGGTTTAGCTTCAATAAATGACACCATTTTAATAATTTTTTCCTCATTGTCATCTTTTTTTTTTTCATCATCTGACATCACATCATTCTTTGTTTCACTAGCTTTGACAAATGAAATATTGTGTTTCAGCATGGGATTGGTAAAGATTTGTAAGTTTTGGTTAGGAAGAGCTAAAAAGTTATTACCTTGATCGTTCACACCTCCAATTTGAAGTTGATTGGAATCAATGAGGTCTCAAGTACAAATATTTAAGATTCTTAAAATATTTTGTATCTTGTCCATTTTGTTGGTGGAAATGGAAATAAGCATTTCATCTATAGTTTGAAGGTAATGGTTTATTAGGATTAGGAGCTTTGATAGGAGGTAAGTAAATCATATTCTTGTTCTCAAGTTGGAGCATGATATTATGAAGGGTGTTAAGTAGAGGGGTAAATTTTCTATTCCCATCCCCAAAAGAAAAAGGATTTGTAGTCTTTATAGAATCCACTTGGTTATTAGCTTGTTGATTTGGTTGAGGGGAATTAAGTTGTAAAAATCCCCTATTCTATTTCTTGAAAGGTTGGTAACTATTTTGAGGTGCGGATTCAGACTTTTCAGGATGGCTAGGTGGATTGTTCACATCATGACTACTAATAAAATTTTTGTAATCATGAAGGGTTGTGCATAACTATGTGAAGGATGGAAATTTCATCATCTCAAGCGTAGTTTGAATTTTCTCTTGAAAATTGGAAATAAACATTCTTTTAAGGTCAACATCAAGAATCTTAATGTTTATTTATGAATAAAGCATTTGATATCACCCTATGAAATAAGTGACTTTCTCATCATCCTATTGTTTACATTTCATTAGGTCAGCTAAATTCATCTTGGGACCCCTATGAATTTGGAAGTGGTTGTAAAAGGAAACAATAAGTTCATTGAATGAACGAATTGAATTATTCGGTAAGGAGGAAAACCACTCTAAAGAAATATCTTTCAAGGATCTAGAGAAGAGTTTAGCCAAGAGCTTATCCTCAAAAATGAAATCACTACATAGGGTTGTGTAAGTAGAAAAATGGCTAATAGGATCTCCTTTCCCACCATATTTCTGAAATCTATGAACCTCTATACCTTGTGGCATTTATGTTCTCAATATATCTAAGGATAAAAGATTGGTTTTGATGTATTGTGAAGATTGGCCATTGTTGTTTTGATTTAGGGTGGCGATTTTTTGTTGAAGGGATTCCATGTTTTTCAAAAGTGTGTTAATGATGGGGCCATTGCTGGCATTTTGAGATGGAGGGGAATGAGGTGGAGTGGTGTATGTTTGTAGAGGGAAAGTGAGTTGTAGGTTTTTAAGGGGAGATGGTTCAGGAGATATAATATTTGAATGCACAAAGGTTGAAGGATTCCTAGTGGAAATACCTAAAGAAGTTGATGCAATCAAAGAGGAAGAAAATCACTCTCACGAATACGAACTTCTCAATTAGGGATTCAATCCCTCTAATTCTTCAAGTTTCATTAGAAATCCTCATAAAGACAATGACCCAACATGGAAAAATATTGGATCTCTACCTTCTTAGACTTTCAATTGGCCTCAACCTATCCTTTTCACCATTATTAACCTTTAACCTAATCAATCAAACTCTTACATGGAAAACCCCTTAAATGAATTCACCAAAAATCACAAGAGACTTCCACCAAAAAATAACCTATACAAGAACACAAATTTGAGTCTTCATTTCTAATGGCCCAAACAAGATTCCCCAAGATCTTTAGACTCCTTTAGGAACACAACTCAATCCCAAATAAACACTTATCAAGGTCTTCCCTTACACCTATTGACCAAACATACATTCAATGCCAATTTTCCTAGTAGTCATGCAACAACAAAATTTCAAACATTTCTCTTAACATGGATCTAAACTCCAGGTTGTAGGTAACTTTTTAGACACCTTTTATAGGTTTTTAAAACATATGAAAAATCTAGTATATGTTGTCTTGTAACATATGCCTCTAAATTGACTATACCCGACTTCTTGAATGGCATAATTATGCTTGAATTAGGTAGGGCTTATTGAATCTTCTATGTACAGGTTCAAACCCACTTACCCAACACTTAAAATAGTCTTTATTTGACCTACTCAAG
Organism: Sequoia sempervirens; assembly: GCA_007258455.2. Taxonomy (NCBI): domain Eukaryota; kingdom Viridiplantae; phylum Streptophyta; class Pinopsida; order Cupressales; family Cupressaceae; genus Sequoia; species Sequoia sempervirens. The sequence continues at coordinate 968,747,560 of VDFB02271358.1, forward strand.
CTTATAAATCCATTAAAAATTTATTCCCATATGTACTTTTGCAAACCCTTGGCCTTCACTTCTTGAACTCTGTTTTTAGCAAACAGTGTATTGAAATATAGTCTAAAACTCCAATCTTGCACACCCTAAACATGTTAGAAACTAGGAATCAGTTGCTAGACCAAAATACTTCCACAAGAGAGAGATAATGGCGAGAATGCTTGCTATTTCAATATGCAAGATTGATTCATGATTGAATTGATTCTCAAATGTACAAGATGAGGCTTGCTTATAAAAGGAAAGCATGCACAACCCTAAACCTAACTTGAGCTACAAGATAGCTCAATTAGATAAGGATAACAAAATACAACCTAGCACTTAAATGAAAGCCTAAGTAAACTTATGAAGATGTAATTAAATAGTTAATTACACCAACACCCCCCCATAAGTGCAACTTAGGGAGAAGATTATATTGCAAGATACTATGGGTCCCGACAACTAGGCCATGTTAGGTACCCATTTACAGATGCGAATGAAATGCAATCTCTCATAAAGCAGAGAAAAGGGGAAAACCCAATGGGAAGAAAACCCCTCTCCAAAAGAGAGAAAACAAAAAAAAAGCATGATGAATGTAAACATGATGTATGGAGGACTCAATGATACCCCCCAAGGACTACATCCATCATGAATATACAATAAATTACCCCCCATAAGAGGGAAGTAAAGAGATAAGATATCCTCTGCATTCTGAAGAAGCTCCAAAGCCAATGAAGAATGCTTGAAAACAAAAGATGACCCAATGTCTGCAAGCAACACATCTCCCCTTAGGAAGAAACAAATCCATAAGCTGATGAAGAAGCCACTCCATATCCAACTGAAAGGAGGAAGAATGAACGCTCAACATGTATGCCTCTGAAAACTGAGTAGGAGCCTCCAAGCTTGAATGAGCCACAACATAATCATGGTCAACCTCAACCAAGAAACATGACAAATCAAGTGATGGAGGAGACTTGTGAATATCAATCTCCAAAGACAAAGAAGATGGTGCAATAGTTGTGCTAAAACTGTCATCAAAGAGGAGAGAAATCCCTTCAACTGTGTCCTCCAAATCTGTAATATGAGACTCTAGGAACAAGGTAGAAATCCCTATCAAATAATCATCCCACAAAGAAAGATCTGAAAAACTATGATTATCTTGCTGAATAGAAGCAACAGTGGCTGAAGAAGCAGGAGGTGGAGGTGTAGGAAGCTCAGCATAGGTCTCTAAAATACCAAGGTGTAGATGACCAAACTTCTCCTCACTAATATGGGTCACACTCAATGGAGTGTGTGATGCAGTCAAAGGAACATTATCAGCTTCTGAAGCAAAATGTGAAAAAGAATATACTCGAGATGAATGATCAACCATCCCGATTGCAACAATATCCCTAGTCTCCAAGTCCCTTATATACACCCTATCAGGAGTGAACTCAACTGTTTTACCTTGACCCCCATGAGTAATTTGATAAATAGAAAGGAGATTAGTGGTCAAAGAAGGAACACAAAGCACATCATTGAAAGTCCCTTCCCCAATACCAATAGAACCCTTCCCACTTACTATCATGAATGTATTGTTACCCATCAGAATGTGAGGTGAATTACAAGGCTCAAAAGAAGAGAACATTTCCTTTGAAGATGCCATACATGATGAGATTCCCCTAAATCAAGAAGCCATCCTTGAGAATTAGGACTTGTAGAGGCCAAGAGTGCATGCCCTTTCATATTATGTAGCCCAAAAGTGGATGTTGTGTTCTCTGACTGTGATGATGATGGAGCTGTCGATTGTGATGGTGAAGAAGAAGTAGAAGACACTAATGAGGGAAGCTGAATGTTATTCTTTTGAAGAAGGTGTGTGAGTTCATCAATCTTCTTATTATAACATCTATGCTCATCATGTCCCAACCTTTTGCAATATGCACATTTGGACTTCTTCTTTTTTGATGATTCCTCTTTTGAAGAGGATGAGAACTAAGGAGTGCCATGTGAAGGAGAATCTTTACGTTGCTCATTTGACTTGGTTTCCTTTTTGTGCTTCTTTCCTTTGCCACTTGAAGCCTTTGTATCATTCGCAATAAGAGCTTGGGATGTTGAAGACTTCAATGTACCCATGTGAATCAACTTTGCTTGTTCCCTTGTGAGCTGTGCAGCAAATTCATCAAGAGAAGGCATTTTATATGTATTGCCAAGAGCATCCATTGTAGCATAGAAAGTAGAAACAAACACAGAATATGAAGAACCAAGCTTAGCAAGAATAGAAAGTATCATCTGTTCATCCTCTTTAACAACCCCACATTTTAATAACTGCAATCTGAGAGAGTTGAGCTTAGAGAAAAAGTCTTGAATATTGTCAAAATTTGAAGGATTAAGACCCATCAGTTCATTTTCCAACTTAAATTTCCTTAGCTTGTCTGGCTTACCAAAGAGGCTCTCTAAAGTAGTCCAAACTTCATGAGGATGTGTGCAAGACTCAACATGATATCTAAGATCTGGAGAAATGGACAAAAGAAGATTACCAAGGGCTTCATCTCTTCTATCAAACCATTTTCTTTTCTCTTTTGCTCCCCGTGGTTCTGGATCTTGACCAAAAGTGATTTGTTGCAGCTTCAACTTTAACAGTAGCAACTCCATCTGAGATTTCCACTCATGATAATTAAATGGAGTTAGAAGTACAACTTTTGGAAAATCCATGATGAGAGAAGAACAAATTCCTGCACAAAATCAGAAAGCAACTCCTTTGTCGCAGCTTTGGAGATGAAAAAAATCTTTGCAAAATATCTTGGGGCTGACTCACTGTTGGCTTCTTCCTCTTTTTGGAAATAAATAAGTTTCATAGAAAACTTTTAAAAATCTCCAAAAAAACCCGTCATTTTTTTTTTAAGAAAAATAGAAAGCATTTTTTTTACAAAAAATCTTGCCCTCTTTTTTAAAAATAACTAACCAAAATTAGGGAAAATATATCCATGCAAAAATCCCGATAAAGAGAATATGCCAAAAAATCAGGTAAAACGTATGCTGATATTAATGGAATTTTGAACGCCGACGGAGGATCTGACAGGGCTGCAAACCATATACCAAAGTTTTCACCACAAGGCTTGCGGATGAAATCAAAACCTCATTGATCTGATTTGTGCCCACAATGATCGCCGACCGGATGTGATGCCAAGAAAAGACTTCGATGGTACAAATAATGCCGACGTACTAGGTGACTTTGAGGGAGCTTGTACCATACAATGACAGTAGATGTAAGCCATAGATCGTGCCCAATCGAATTGAGGGAATAAAGCCCGTGCCAATGATGCTCAAGGAACATACAGAGTACCGCCTGTCGGAAGGGCATATAAGACAGGCTGATGTGACCAGTGAGACCAAAGCAATGAATCCGACCTCGTACCCTACAATAAAGGCCGATGAATGATGTACTCAGCGATCAGATGGCTTACAAACCGTCGGTCTTAATAAATCTGCCGATGACAGGTACTGGGAAGTGGAGAAACCCTCGATGATAGCTGACCACCGTAGATGGTATTGTGCGACAAAGAAGTACCCATTGACAACACCTTTAGCGATGGATCCTTTAATGATAATGATGGCCGATCAGATGATTAAAGCTTGAAAAGATCTCTATTCCCTGTGATAACTAGATCTGGTATGGGCATGATGTATGAAATCACGAGCGACCAAGCATAGAATGTGGCCCAAATTTTTTATAAAACCCTCAACAATATTTGCAAAAATATTTTTCCTGAGATAAAACAATTTTTGCCCCAAAAATTTAAATACAATACGTAGAAAATATTTGACAAAATATTTTTTTGTGAAAATGAGAAAATCGTACCGCTGGTAGGCTGTTCCAGCAAAAAAAATTTGCGTCAAAAACAACTTTATCCAAAATGGACGAATTTACAGTCAAAATTCGTCTGCGGAGCCTTCTGATCTCAACCACGAGGTTATTGAAACCCCAATCTGCAGCCAACAAAAATCTTCAAGCCAAAATAATAAAACCCTTAGATCCGAGAAGGAGTCTGCAACCCTGGAAGCTCTGATACCATGTTAGAAACCAGGAATCAGTTGCTAGACCAAAATACTTCCACAAGAGAGAGATAATGACGAGAATGCTTGCTATGTCAATATGCAAGATTGATTCATGATTGAATTGATTCTCAAATGTACAAGATGAGGCTTGCTTATAAAAGGCAAGCATGCACAACCCTAAACCTAACTTGAGCTACAAGATAGCTCAATTAGATAAGGATAACAAAATACAACCTAACACTTAAATGAAAGCCTAAGTAAACTTATGAAGATGTAATTAAATAGTTAATTACACCAACAAAACATATCTCTTTAGCCTGAAACCTTTGGGACATGAAATTAGATACATATGGAATCTATTCACCAAAAATCAAGAGATCTCACTCATTAACAAGAGAGAAACACAATTTTGTTTACCCCTGTTTACCCTAAATTAGGGTTTTGGTAGATTTATGTAAAATCACAGTAACTTACTCAAATACCAACCAAAATGCATGAAACCAAACCCAATTGGAAGGTGATTGTATGATTTATCACTTACAAACAATTATCCATCATTTCCTATCTGTACTAAGTTGTACACAACCATGAAATAGTGAATTTCTAAAGAAAAGCATAAAAATAGTCATATTTCATTAATCAAAAACTTCTATTCAATCACCCCCAAGTTACAAAGTGTCAACAAAGCCTTTTTAAAGGTGATGCAATATCAGATTCCAAAAAATTACAAAATCAGGGTACAACTGACCCAATTCAATTAGGAGAAGATCAAATTGAACAAGCAACTTTACTTCACTATTCTTTCATCAAATTCACTTCTTTACTCAACAAAATCCATCAATTCTCCCTAACCATTCACAAGGATATCATTCAATCCTTAGTAGATCACATCATTCTCAGATAAAAATTCATCTTTACCATCATAAAAACATTTGTAACAACACAAAACCTGATCAAACAAACAGAAGCATTCATTTCTTTGAAACTATTCATTCTTTCAACTTGCCTCATTAAGGCAATGGGAAAACAACCTCCATAACTAACTTGGGTATGTGTAGGATCATGATGGGCCAAAAAGTGGCAATATGATGGGTATATGGTTGACGACTATTTTTTAACCCAAAATTGATGAAATGAAAAGGGTTTTTAAAGGAGATTCTCAGCTTTCCACTGATATAAATTATGCTTTACTTTGAATTTAATAAGTAATTATTATTCATTTTCTATTCAAATTACAACTAAAGTCTTGATTGATAGGCTGATTTAAAAACATCTATAGCTTTCAAACGGTGCCACATTTTATGAATCCAAAACATGAATCACATTCTATGCTTTGCATACTATAGGATTAAAAAAAGAAAAAATGAATTTCATGAAGTTTTGACCAAGTTAAGGTGGTCGGACATACAAGTTTTATATTTTTAAAAAGTTGTAATAAAAATTCATAATTTATTATTTACTTGGAAAAAAATTACAAAAAAATATGCATCACATCGGGCATGAGTCATCTACTTATATCTAAAATCTTATAAAAAATATTATCATTTTATTGTGGTTAGGGTGGTCACAGAGACACCTACTTCTTTTTTTTTCCTTGAAATTTAAGTACCACTACATTGAAATTTCAAATTTTCACCAAATAGATTTTTTGTTTTTTTAAACAAACCTAATAGTTTAGAAATACATTCAATTTTCTACAAATTCTATTGTTACATATTTTTGAAATAATATCGATAACTTATTCAAATTTTTACGTCAATTTTCCTAACTCTTATTTTTCTAAATTTTTTGTCACTTAAGGGCCTATTTTTTCCATGATGATCCTACACATACCCACTTCCAAACCCTTACCAAACCATTAAATATCATTAATTTTCAGTAATAAACCATATAGACCACCATGTAACTCTGACATATCAAAATTTGTTCTTAAAACACTATTTACTCTTCATTCCTCAAGACAAAATAACCACTATCAATTATTCATGCTAAAAGCGTTCCTTCAGATCTCCAAGGAAATTTATTAACTAATCATCAACATACATCTATTTCATTGTGAACACCATTATTCCAATTGAAATAGATCAAATTTTTTCTCACATATCATTGTTCAAGTAGTCCCTATGTTTTTAGTAGCCAAAACCTCATCTTACTCTTAGGGAATAACTTGCCCAAAACCTCAAAATTCAACAAGATACTTTTTAAACCCTTTCCCTTCATTTAGACACCTTTTACAACATTACCTTGACTGTTCCAAGTCAAATTTAATCATCCAAGTCATTGATTTATTAGAATCACAGATTCAAGCATTCAATCACCAAATCTCCTAGTAGCATAACAATATTACAAAAGTGGGTCTATTACACAATATTTATGGAAACTTCACAATCCATTCATTGTTTAAGGGACCCATTTAGTTCATTTTAACATATTTTAAAAGATTTTAGCACTTGCTTTAGAAAAACTAGAAGAATCATTACTGTCCATTGGTAAAAACCCTTAATTAGGCCAATTTTCCAGATAAAGTGATATTAGATCTTCACCCAAAAACTTAACAACTCCAAATAGTCTTTTAACATGTAGCAAAACTTAAGAATCTTCAATTTTTAAGGACTCAAAGGCTTCATAAAATGTTGTATCAAAAAACCCTTATCTATGCATCAAATAAGCTTGCCTCATGAGGGTTTCTTAAGAAAAATATACTCAATACCTTCCCATACTTTTCCATTACCCTAATCATGTTTTTTTATGTATGTTCATGCTCTTGAAACCAATTCCAAGCCCCTGCAACTGTAATTTACTTCATGACCATGACTGTAGCAACAATTCCTTACTTGAAAACCCCTTCATAGTCCCTGTAGCAGCAACTTCTCATTGCATCTGTGTTTCCTTGCACAAAAAAACTCTACCAAAATAATGAACATCCTAATATAACCCTCTCCACCGGTGTACAAGCCTAATTCAATGGAGTAGGCCTCATTCTCTTGTTAGACTCTCAAAACCTTGTTGAGGGTTTCAATCAAATATCTGAAATTTAGCCTTTAACGCTGTTGGAATCCTTTCCAAACTAATCTAATGAGTTGCTGAAACCAAACACTAATGAAAAAATGTAGCTTTATGGCCTCTAGGTTGCTATCAGTTTGTACAAAGATTGAATAAAGAGAAAAAAACTCAGAGATTTGGAAAAACAGGGATCTTATTTCAAAAATTTGTTCAAGAATACAAGTTACTTCCTTTTCTCGGCCTTCCCAATGCTTTATATAGCTTTTGCAACTAATAAGGAAACTGCCTTTTCAAATTTTAACTGTTTAACTACCCTTTCTACCAAAGTGTCTCTTCATCTTCCTTTATTTTCTTGTGTTTTTGTCAATTTAGCAACTTTTGACAATAAATAACAATATTTTTGCCACCAAAGAAAACTCTTGTAACTTTACCACCTAGAGACCTATTACATGGCTTGAATACATTCAAATTAGTCTTTACATGGCCTTGACACATTTATTTAGACTTGAACACAAAAAATTTACAAATTATCCTTTTGAAGGCATTCTTTGAATAGGGTGCTCCTGCACCATACAATCAACCAACAAAATTTTCCAAGTCCCTTGGAAAGATATCAACCTTCTTTGTACCTGCAAAAAAATGCAAATCTGCCTTGGTCTACTTGCTCTTCCTTGTTCTTGAATCTTCATCTTCTTCATCTGGTTCCATTCTTTTCCTTCAACTCTATCTTCATCTCTTTCTCCTCTCCACTTGCCTTTTGTCTTTCTCATTCTTTGTCATCAAGTTCACAATCTAGTTTCTCTTCTAAATGGACATAGGACTGCCCTTTTACCACTCACCACTTTTCTCTAACTTTTCCTCAACCAAGGACATAGTTTTGTCCTTGCACACTTTCCTTGACCTTCTCTAACCAATCTTTTCATCTTCTCAACTACTCCCATTAGTGGAGTATCCTTCAACATGGCTGCAACCTCAAGTGCTTCCTCAGACAACTATCCATCTCTCTTCATCCTACAAACACAAACTAAAACACCATCAACAAACCATCCATCTTACCCAACAACAGATCCTGGAAGATGCCTCACTCTTTTTTCTTGCACCTTCTACCCAGCTTAATCTCCATTGGAGTATGGTGACCATAGACCTCAACTTGTCTACTAACACACAACTCAAAACTCTTCCTCTCTGTAGCTTAGATGGATCAAGCACTTCAACAAAACAAACCATCAAAATCAACTAGCTCTAATACCAATTGATGCAATATTAGATTCCAAAACCACACAAACTCAGGGTACAATTGACCCAATTCAATCAGGAGAAGATCAAATTGAAATTCCTTACTTCAAAACCCCTTCGTAGTCCTTGTAGCAGCAACTTCTCATTGCATCCTTGTTTCTCTACACAAAAAAACTCTACCAAAATAATAAACATCCTAATCTAACCCTACTCCACCAGTCTACAAGCCTAATTCAATGGAGTAGGCCTCATTCTCTTGTTAGACTCTCAAAACCTTGTTAAGGGTTTCAATCAAATCTCAAAAAATTAGCCTTTAAGACTATTGGAATCCTTTCCAAGCTACTCTAATGAGTTGCTAACACCAAACACTAAGGAAACAATGTAGCTTTATGGCCTCTAGGCTGCTATCAGTCCGCACAAAGATTGAATAAAGAGAAAAAAAACTCAGAGATTTTGAAAAACAAGGATCTTATTTCAAAAATTTGTTCAAGAATACAAGTTACTGCCTTTTCTCGGCCTTCCCAATGCTTTATATAGCTTTTTCAACTAATAAGGCAACTGCCTTTTCAAATTCTAACTGTTTAACTACCCTTTCTACCAAAGTGTCTCTTCATCTTCCTTGATTTTCTTGTTTTTTTGTCAATTTAGCAACTTTTGACAATAAATAACAATCTTTTTGCCACCAAAGAAAACTATTGTAACTTTACCACCTAGAGACCTACTACATGGCTTGAATACATTCAAATTAGTCTTTACATGGCCTAGACACATTATTTTAGACTTGAACACACAAATTTTACAAATTAGCCTTTTGAAGGCATTCTTTGAACAAGGTGCTCTTGCACCAAAATGCATTCAAGCATGAATTTACAACTTCTAACCAATTTCTAGCTTCCTACCAATGTTTAGACCCTAATGACCTTTCAACTTCCTAATGTTGCTTTGTGCAACTTTTACATTTTTTTGCAATTTACTAATGTTTGTTGACAACCTTTTATATTTTTGCAAAATACACATCAAATGACCTTTAAATGACTCCTACATGTGAGAAATGGTCTAAATGACCTTGGTACATTGAAAACTCAACATGATTGAATCAACCTTCAAAATTTGCTTTATAGAACCATAAGTTGTCCTGATGCTCCTGCATCATAATCCTGATCAAGAAAAAGGTTCCAAGTCCTCTTGGATTTGATGTTGTCAACAACCTTCATTCCTTGTATGCTCTACCACTGATTCATCTTGAAATTACTTTCATCACCTTCATTTTCAGCTTAGGTTTGAACTTGTCCATGTAAATCAGCTTCCTATCTTGATTTCCCTCTGAAATCAAAATCATTATGCTTTGATTCATCTCAATGTCTTGTTTCTCCCTTTGTCCTTTAACCTTCAACTTGTTCCCTGTCCAAATGATTAGTAACACAAAGAAATAATACATGGTTTATATCACAATATCTCCATCATTCTTCAATTCCTTGTAGATCTCCAAGACGAACTCATCCATAATCATCCTTTTAATCAAATCAATATCTTTAACTTCTATAATCAGGTCTTTTATCTCTATCATACCTTCATCTTCATGCTTGGGAATGTCTGCAACCTCTTTGTTCTCTTCAACAATGAATTCTTCCTCAACATCTTCAAAGACTTCTTCCTCTTTTATCCTCTTGTGCCTTCTTCTTTTGACTATCTTCTGTATGGTCCATGAAACTTTCCTTTTGACTACTAAGTGCCAACTTATCATCTGCTCTATCATCTTCATGGATTCTTGGAACTCTTCTTCAAACCTCTTCAACTCTTGCTTTATCTCAACAATCTCTTTTTCCATCTTCTCTTCTCCTTTTTTCTTTTTCCTGTCTTCCTTTGCCTGCAAACATCTTCTTATCACTTCCATCTTTTCCTCTTTCACAATTTCTCAACTTTCTCTACCTTCTCAATGGCAGCAACCAAGTTCTCACATAACCTATAACCAATCAAAACATAACACCAAACACACAACCACAATTACAACTCACCAACCCAAATCTTTCTCAGGCTTTGATACCAATTTGATGCAATCAAAGAGGAAGAAAATCACTCTCATTAATACAAACTTCTCAATTAGGGATTCAATCCCTCTAATTTTTCAAGTTTCATTAGAAATCCTCATAAAGAAAATGACCCAACATGGCACAATATTGGATCTCTACCTTCTTAGACTTTCACATGGCCTCAACCTATCCTTTTCACCATTATTAACCTTTAACCTAATCAATAAAACTCTTACATGGATTGCCCCTTAAATGAATTCACCAAAAATCACAAGAGACTTCCACCAAAAAATGACCTATACAAGAACACAAATTTGAGTTTTCATTTCTAATGGCCCAAAAAAGATTCCCCAAGATCTTTAGACTCCTTTATGAACATAACTCAATCCCAAATAAACACTTATCAAGGTCTGCCCTTACACCTATTGACCAAACATACATTGAATTCCAATTTTCCTAGTAGTCATGCAACAACAAACTATCAAAAATTTCTCTTAACTCAGATCTAAACTCCAAGTTGTAGGTAAATTTCTAGGCACCTTTTACAAGGTCCTAAAACATATGAAAAATGCAGTATATGTTGTCTTGTAACATATGCCTCTAAACTAACTGTACCCGGCTTCTTGAATGGCCTAATTAGGTTTGAATTAGGTAGGGCTTATTGAATCTTCTATGTCCAGGTTCAAACCAACTTACCCAACACTTGAAAAAGTCTTTATTTGACCTTCTCAAGCTTATAAATCCATTAAAAATCCATTCCCACATGTACTTTTGCAAACCCTAGGTCTTAGGCTTCTTGAACTCTATTTTTACCAGATAGGGTATTGAAATACAGTCTGAAATTCCAATCTTCCACACCCTAAACGTATCTCTTTATCCTGAAACCTTTGGGACATGAAAGTAGATGCATATGGAATCCATTCACCAAAAATCAAGAGATCTCATCGATTAACAAGAGAGAAACACAATTTTGTTTACCCTAAATCAGGGTTTTGGCATATTTATGTAAAATCACAATAACTTACTCAAATACCAACCAAAATGCATGAAACAAAACCCAATTGGAAGGTGATTGGATGCTTTATCACTTAAAAAGTGTCAAAAAATCCTTTTTAAAGGCATTCAAGTATGAATTTACAACTTCTAACTGATTTTTAACTTCCTACCAACATTTAGACCCTAATGACCTTTCAACTTCCTAATGTTGCTTTGTGCAACTTTTACATTTTTTTGTAATTTACTAATGTTTGTTGACAACCTCTTAATTTTTTGCAAAATACACATCAAATGACCTTTAAATGACTCCTACATGTGAGAAATGGTCTAAATGACCTTGGTACATTGAAAAATCAACATGATTGAATCAACCTTCAAATTTTGATTTATGGAACCATAAGTTGTCCTGATGCTCCTACATCAAAAGTGTTAACATTGATAGTAGGATGAATGGTTGTGGTAACATGAGTACTAGTGTATGTAGGAATAAAGATGGGGATTGTGGAAGGAGGAATGAAATTTCCACCATGGCTTTGAGTATACCCTAAAGCTTGAGCACAACTAGTTATGGTAGGGATGGTCTTATTGACAAGATGACCTATACCTCGCATAGTGTCCATTCCACATTCGGTTTCAATCATTTTCCTTAGATTATCTAAATTAGGAATGATACTATTGTCCATGTTTTTAGTATGCAAAAATTCTTGTAACGTTTTTAGGCCTTCATCCATTCTTCTTACACTTTCTTGTGGGTCATGAACAACATCATGCACATTGGTTGTAGGTAAGGAAGTCATTGGAAATGAGGTATGCAGGTTATGATCCATAGAGGGTTGATTATCAACACTATTAGAAAGAGAGTTAGAAAACCCAAGATCCATGATGAATGGTGTATCACGGGATGACATAAGTCTCGAACTACGTCTCACAATAGTATTTCTAATAGGACAACAAGTTGTAAGCTCATACAAGTTTCACAAACTCAATGCCAACCCAAAATGGAAAGAGGGTAAAATGTAAATGCAATTTTTAGATTCTAAACAAGGTAATTTCCTAATCACACTATGCCAAAACCTGAAAATAATGTCTTGTAAATGCAATTTTAAAATCACACAATGCACTAATTTTATCAAATGAAGCTAAATATGATCAAATTGAACAAACAAAAATTCTACAAACAGAAACAAACATCTGAAAACAACAAACAAGAATGCAAAAATGAATGTTTTAATGCCCAAAAAATTAGATTATGACCTAATCAGGGACTCATTTGCCCTAGGGAAAATGGGTCCTAGATGAGGGTTTTTAATTTTTTTTTATAGATTTCTGAGTTAATTTTAGTGATTTCTAGATTCTCATCTAATACAACAAGTTTCAGTTTGATTTTTTTGTAAAATGAGGATTAATGCAAATGCAAAATGTGAAAAAATGACAACCTAGAACACCTAATTTGATATGAAATTTTCTTTCAATTTTCAAATACAAATGAACATGATGTAATGCTATGTAAATGTTATGAAAAATGATTGATTTTTTGTATTTTTCAAATTTAAAGAATGCAAAATATGCAATCCTAAAACCCTTAAATGAAATGCAAAGTTAAATGAAAACTAGACACCCTATTTGAGACTTAATTTAATGTAAATAGTTGCAAATGAATGCCAAATATAAATCTAGAGTGAAAGAGGACTCTAAAATAAAAAAAATGCAATGATCAAACTCAAGTTCACCAAAATGAAATATTGTGAAAATGCATTAGGTGGGGGGAAAATGTGTTATGAAAGGGGGGTTCACCACAACCTATTTCTCCAATTTCATTCAAGGAAATGAGATCCAAACAATGAAGTGACTATCAACCAAAAGGTGAGTCAAATCAAGGTATGAATCATAAAATTTCCTCTCTATGCAAGGATGGGGGTAAGAGTTAAATAGCACTTTGGCGAGAAATTTTAAAACCATCAAACAAACTCCAAAATGCAAGATATAAAATGCAAATGAAGGACATTAATCAAAACTAACAGAAACAATAGTCAAAAGGTAGATATGGAAAGGAGAAAACAAAGTGCGCCTTTCACCAAAATTCACCTTTTGAAGCTCACTAAGGACTCATTTGTACTATGGTGAATGGGTCTTGATGAGGATTCTCTGAAATCTATTTTTGGGTTCTCTTCTACCATGTCTGGACTCCCAGTTTCTTGATTTTCACTGTTAGATAGTTGGAAATAAATTCTATAGAATATTTTTTGTGATATTACAAATTTTCTTGCAACTTTCTTCAATTTTTCTCTTCACAGGATCTTTAACCTAAAACCTCCAATCACACATCAAAGAGAGAAAAATGTTGTTTGTTAGGTGAATGGGGGTTTTCCTTGGTCAAACCTCATTTTGGTAATTAAACCTTGAAATTAAATAGAAAAGTATGAAGGAATGATGAATGAACAACTATATGTAATAACTTACCAAACCTTATTTCAACCTTGGATTGTAGATCTTCAACTAGCATGAATTGGCTTCAATGGATGTAGACCTTGATCATGAAATTTGTCTTGAAACAATGCCTTTGATATGCTTACATAGATCTTGAACACTACATCACCATATTAACTTGAACAACATGAATTTAATGCAAGAAATCTTTGACATGATAATGGAATCTTGATTGCTGCAATATTCTTCAATAAATCTACCTTTGAATGCCTTGAAAATGCTCTTGATCTCATAAATTTGCTAGAATACGTGAAATATTAGATTTTCTAGGTGAAATATAGTGAAATGACCTCATATTTATACATATCTTAACATTAATTCCCAAAATTCAAATATCACAAGCTGACATTTCAATATACATTTGAAATCATTGAAAAACCACCAAAAAAATAGTTTGAATTTAGGTCCTAGGTGTAAGTGAGGACCCATTCATTGTATGGCGAATGGGTCCTAGGCCACTTGCATAGGACACACACTACTCAATGTTAAACCTTATGTTATATAGCATTAATGAATGTCGGGTTTTATCCATTGAAAATTATAATGAATTAGGCTTGGATTTGAATTAAAGGGGCCAATTAAGGAAAATTAACCTCAATTAATTAATAAAGCCCTAGGTTAGTGTGAAAGTGTAAAGGTGCACCTTACAACACCAAAATAAGGCACAATTAAGTATTTTTTATTTAAAAATCCCTAAACTTAATGTGAATATGTAAATACATATTACAACACTAAATTAAGGTATGATTAAGCTCATTTTAATAATATTAATTATTCATTTCCAAATTAATTGTGAAAAAGGGATACTTTTTCCTACACTACACTTTGTACTACTTGTTTCTAGTGCTCCTTTCAATTTTGGTATCCAAGATCTGCCCGATCTCCTCCAGTGGTTGATGTGGTAACTACTCCTGCAAATCTACTTCATTGATATTGCCACTTGACTGCCCTTCATGATACTCATATATGTATGCAACATTGAAAATAGGTTAAATACCCAATGTCTCTAGTAACTCTACTTCATATGCATTTCCAGAATCAAACTTCCTAATCTTCAACTTATTTTATGTTTCAATTGGAAATCTCTCCTTCCTCAGATATACCATCACTTCATCTCCAACAAAAAACTCTTTATGTCTACTTTTCTCATCTACCTTCTCCCTATACTTACTATTCATATCCTCCAAGTGCTTCCAAACTTGATTATGTAATGTTTCCATGAATCCTACAAATTCTTTTGCTTCTACACTCCTCTTGTTCTCCATACTGATGTATCTTATCTCTACAACTCTTCTAGGATGCACTTCATTCATAATCTCAAATGGTGGCTTCCCTATACTCTGGTTCATTGAATTATTGTATGCAAATTTTGCTTGTGGTAGAACTATGTCCCAATTTCTTTCCTTCTCTCCAATGAAACATCTTAACAATTGTGAACGGTGATCCTAGACCTGCACAAACACAAAGAACAAACACAATATTAGCCAAATATGCAAGTTAGAAACATCATTCCCCATAAGACTCATTTGAAATGCAAAGAACAAGAAATAACATGAAGAACACAAATACAAGTTATCAAATCCTATTCAATGCTCAAACTCTCAATCCCATGGGGGAATTGGTGCTATTTTTATGTGGAAAATAGCCCTTTCCCAATTCCTAATAAAGCTTGATGATGAACTTTGAAGATTGATGCTCCTTAATGCAATTTTGGCATAACCTAGCTGTGAAATGATGAAAAACTATGAAAATGGATGATAATGGATAAAGATTGCTTAAAATAATGAAGATGATAACTTTGCATAAGTTGTGGATGAAAATTCCTAAGATTGTGGATCCCAAATTAGTAAAAGTACCCTCTATTTATAGAAGAGAAAGATGGAAGATCAAACAAAATGGATGAATGTGGGAGAAAAGACCAACCAATAGCACAATGCCACTTGTCAACATGTGATTGGACAAAGGTGGAACACATTTTGATGAATGTGCACATTAATACTATTAGGTGGAAATTCAAAAATGGAGAAGTGACATGTTGGAGGGAGATGAAAGATGAATTAAATGCCACTTGGCTTAAGAAAAGGACATGTAAGAGGCCTTTAATGCCTTGTTGGATGGACAAGTCCTTTTGGAGGGAGATTTTCAAATTTGAGGAATATTCCATCTTTGATGCCTTTTTGAATGAAAATAGAAGATTTATAAATTAATTAAATTGATTTTCAAGAGAAAGTTACAAATCTAGAGGATTTGAGTGATTAGTGTTAGCATTAATCTTGATTTGATTAATTTTAATGGAAGTTAGCTGATTTGACATTGTGATTTAGATTTTAGGATTTAAATAAATCAAAATGAGAGGAATAATGATTTTAGACTTAATTAAATAAAGTTTGATTTATTTAATTAAAGAGGATGGTGTTAGATTTAAATGAAATAAAGGTTAGTTTATTTAATTTAAAGGAGATGACCTTAGAACTTAATTAGATAAAATGAATTATTTAATTAAAAGAGGGATTATAGGATTAATTAAACAAAATGATTTATTTAATTAATAGTAGATGATGACTTAATTGGATAAAATTTATTTATTTAATTAAGAGATGAAATATGATGAATTTAATTAAATAAACCTTATTTAAGTAAATGATTTAGTAAAGGAGATGATTAAGGACAAATTGGTGCTAGTAAATCATGATCAGTTGTATAGGATCAATCAATATATTTTACGTGTCTACATTTTTCCCCTCTTTGAAGCAATGTACCTGCTGCATTGGTTCAAAGAATAATCTTGCCGAGATCAAAAATTCAAAAAAAAAGAGATTTTTTTTCAGATGCCCCACTGCTGCCCCAATGATAAGAATTGTACTAGTATACTACCCCCTCAAGAGATTGAATGACAATTTGGATTTTTGGGTGATCTCACGAAAAAGAAAGGACAAGTTGCCTGACGGGTCCAAAAAGGCTCCCAGATGCCAAAAATGTGCCAAAACACGAAAAAAATGATGCAAAATGAGCCTCGGTTGGGAAAAAATGAGATTGGGGGTCTAAATCCCTAGCTTGACGGTTAAACGGGGTCAAAAAACCCTAATTTTCATGCTTAAATGGCCCTCGAGTGGTCACTTTCAATTCATTTGCATATTTACCCTTTAGAGATTTCATCATTTCTTGAGCTCTAATCTTCGTTCGAGATGGTGCAAAGAGTGCTTCCCTGTCACATCTTTGAGTGAGTGTGAGTCTTCCAGCGACTTCCAAGCGTAGGACCACTGGTATGTGACCCTAACCCAACTTGTCCTTTCGATTTTTGTACAAATTTAATAGGGTTTAAAAGGTCAAACTAGCCCACGACAGTTCCATTTGCAAAGGTGACATGCTTTGGAGTTTGACCCCTAAGTGCTAAACTGTGGCGCTACATTGCAAGACTCAATAGCGGCGCTGTTTAAGGCAATGGTGATCCTAGACTTGCACAAACACAAAGAACAAACACAATATTAGCCCAATATTCAAGTTAGAAACATCATTCCCCATAAGATTCATTTGAAAAGCAAAGAACAAGAAATAACATGAAGAACACAAATAAAAGCTATCAAATCCTATTCAATGCTCAAACTCTCAATCCCATGGGGGAATTGGTGCTATTTTGATGTGGAAATAGCCCTTTCCCAATTCCTAATCAAGCTTGATGATGAACTTTCAATATTGATGCTCCTTGATGAAATTTTGGCATAACCTAGCTATGAAATGATGAAAAACTATGAAAATGGACGATAATGGATGAAGATTGCTCAAAACAATGAAGATGATAACTTTGCATAAGTTGTCAATGAAAATGCCTAAGATTTCGGATCCCAAATTAGTAAAAGAGCCTTATATTTATAGAAGAGAGAGATGGAAGATCAAGCAAAATGGATGAATGTGGGAGAAAAGACCAACCAATAGCACAATACCACTTGTCAACATGTGAGTGGACAAAGGTGGAGCACATTTTGATGAATGTGAACATTAATACTATTAGGTGGAAATTCAAAAATGGAGAAGTGACATGTTGGAGGGAGATGAAAGATGAATTAAATTCCTCTTGGCTCAAGAAAAGGACATGTAAGAGGCCTTTAATGCCTTGTTGGATGGACAAGTCCTTTTGGGGGGAGATTTTCAAATTTGAGGAATATTCCATCTTTGATTCCTTTTTGAATGAAAATAGAAGATTTATAAATTAATTAAATTGATTTTCCTGAGCAAATTGCAAAATCTAGAGGATTTGAGTGATTAGTGTTAGCATTAATCCCGATTTGATTAATTTTAATGGAAGTTAGCTGATTTGACATTGTGATTTAGATTTTAGGATTTAAATAAATCAAAATGAGAGGAATAATGATTTTAGAATTAATTAAATGAAGTTTGATTTATTTAATTAAAGAGGATGTTGTTAGATTTAAATGAAATAAAGGTTAGTTTATTTAAATTAAAGGAGATGACCTTAGAACTTAATAAAATAATATAAATTATTTAATTAAAAGAGGGACTATAGGATTAATTAAACAAAATGATTTATTTAATTAATAGGAGATGATGACTTAATCAGATAAAATTGATTTATTTAATTAAGAGATTAAATATGATGAATTTAATTAAATAAATCCTATTTAATTAAATGATTTAGTAAAGGAGATGATTCAGGATGAACCGGTGTTATTAAATCAGGATAAGGTGTATAGGATCAATCAGTATATTTTATGTGTCTACAACAAGTTATCCAAACTTTTTTTTACTACCTTTGTTTGCCCATCCATTTGTGGGTCATATGTTGAATTGAATTTAAGGTCTATCTTCATCTTCTTCCACAATGTATTCCAGAAGTATCCAATGAACTTGGTGTCTCTATTTGAAACTATACTCTTCGGTAATTCATGCAATCTCACAATCTCCTTGAAAAATAGGTTAGCAACATGCACAACATCATTAGTCTTCTTACAAGAAATGAAATGTGTCATTTTAGAAAATCTATCCACTACTACCATTATAGAATCATGTCCTCTCTGTCTTCTTGGTAATCCCAATATGAAGTCCTTGCTTATATCTTCCCAAGGTCTCTTCGGTACTATCAAAGGTTTATACAATCTAGTATTTTGAATACTCTCTTTTGCTACTTGACAAATTCTACAATTATGAACATATTTCTTGACATCCTTATATATCTACGACCAAAAATAATGTTCAATTTCCAAAGCTACTATCCTATCCACTCCAAAATATCTTGCTAGTCCTCCACTATGCTTCTCTTTAATAAGATTCTCCCTAAATGAACTCCTCAGAATACACAACTAGTTTCCTTTGAACAACATGCCTCCTTGAATGAAATAATCCAAACATTGGCTCCCATTTGTCACTACTAGTTCCTCACATGCTTTCCAAGCTTAAAAAAATTTGCATCATACTCACACATATGTTTTAATTCTTCAAAACCTAGTACTTCTATCCTCATCTCTGTCAACAAATTCCTTCTCCTATTGAATGCATCTGCAACCTTGTTTGACTTGCCACTCCTATGCTTCAACACAAATGTATGACTCTACAAGAACTAAACCCACCTCACATGTCTTTGATTCAACTTCCTTTGACTATTCAGATACTGCAAGGCTTGATGATCAATGTACAACACAAACTCCTTAGGCAACAAGTAATGTCTTCATTTCTTTAGGGCTTGAACTACGACATAAAATTATTGATCATAAACTAAATATGTTCTTTTGGAATCATTCACCTTTTCACTAAAATAAGTTATAGGTCTTCCTTCTTGACTCAATATTTCTTCCATTGCATTTCCACTTGCATCACAATCAACTTGAAATACTTTGTTGAAATTAGGTAATGCTAACATTGGTTGTTTTTTCAACTTTTGTTTCAACAATTCAAAACTTCTTTGTTCTTTGGATGTCCACTTAAATTCGTTCTTGTCTCCTCTCATTGTCGCTATCATGGGTGTACAAATGATACTAAATCTTCTGATAAACTTTCGGTAAAAACTAGCCAATCCATGGAGTGATCTTACTTCTCGAATGTTCGCCAGTGCAGGCCAATCAATAATTGCTCTTTCTTAGGGTCCATCTTCAGTCCATCAGTAGAAATAGAAAAACCCAAGTATACCAACTATGTTTTCATAAAACTACACTTTTTGACATTAATAAGCAACTTCTCTTCACTCAAATTCTACAATACTTGTTGGATGTGCCACAAATGTTCTTCTCTAGTCTTACTGAAAATCATAATTTCATCCAGGTAAACAATGACAAACTTACCCAAGAATTTCTTCAGTACCTTATTCATCAATCTCATGAAATTTTTCAATGCATTGGTCAATTTAAAAGGCATTACTAACCATTCATATAATCCTTCACTAGTATTAAATGCAATCTTCCATTCATCTCCTTCTTTGATTCTAATTTGATGATATCCACTCTTGAGATCAATCTTTGTGAAATACTTTGCTCCACTCAAGCAGTCCATAATGTCATCCATCCTTGGAAATAAAAATTTATACTTGATAGTGATCCTATTTATTTCTCTTGAATTGGTACACATTCTCCACTCTCCATCTTTCTTTGGTGCAACTACAATAGGTACCACACATGGGATTAAACTTTCTTTGATCAATCCTTTCTTCGACAACTTGTATCTTTTGGTTCAATTTTACATTCTCTGTTGGTATCATTCTATATGATGCCTTGATTGGCACACTTTCTCATGGTATTAGATCTATATGATGACTGATACTCCAAACTAGAGGTAATCTATCTGGTACATTCTTTGACATGATGTCTACATACGCTAGCAACAAATTTAATACCTCTTTATTTTCTATGGTAGAATTCTCTACCTCTAGTGTGCCACTCTCCTTTGGAATCAATGAAAAACATATATTTTCATGCTTCAATCCATCCAAAAATTTCCTTCCATCCACCAAACATAGTTCAAAAGTACAACAAAATTCTTTCTTACCTTCTTCCTTCAAATGTATCAACTCGATTATTTTTCCATTTGAAGTCATAGTATAAGTATTCCTTTTTCCATCATGAATTCCTTTCTTATCATATTACCATGGTCCTCCTAATAGTAAATGACATGCATACATAGGCATAATATCACACAATACTTCATCCCTATATGATTAAACCAAAAATTTCTTATTCACCAATATCTTATGCTCATCTTGAATACATGCTATCCTATAGGGGCTTGGATGTTTTAATCTCTTCAAATTCAACTTGGTTACCATCTCTTCAAAAACTAGATTATCAATGCTACCACTATCAAATAACTTTGCATGCCTTTCCTTCTGACTTACATTTTGTTTTGAATAGACTCTTCCTTTGTGGTGGTTCCTTAGTCACTTCTTCATGCATCAAATCTCCTCATCACCAATGATTCACCTTTCTCAAGTTTACCAACTAAATTATGTGATTCAACAGGTTCTTCATCCATATAAGTTTCTCTTCTAGTACGCTTAGTATTATTTCTGGTACTTCTTTTATGGCATTCAAATGCTCTATCCTTCACCTCTACACTTGAAATAGGTTCCTTTGAATGGTATCTTCTCATATTTTCCTTCATCTCTCTGGTATCCTTCATTGCAATAAGAATTGTGGCCTCCTCTATCACTGCGGTAGACATTTCTATCTTCTCTTCCTCTGCGATATGAGTTATAGTCATTCTCTTCACTTTGGTAGGGTTTTCCATCTTTGTTATGCTCTGCATAGGGTCTTCTTTCTCTATATTGTGATTCCCTCCTTTGGAATCTTCCTCTTGCACTTCTCTTTCTTTTTTCAAACATTTTGCTTAGCTTCTCTTCCTCCTTCAATGTAAATGTATATGCTTCTTCAACTGATGTCATATTTACCAGGCTCAATTCTTCTTGGATATTTTTTCTCAATCCACTGATATATCTTGCAACCTTTTCTTTTCTTGCTTCACTATGACTGATCTTAATGATCATCTTGTAAAATTATTCAGTGTACTCTTTCACAAATTTCTCCTTTTGTCTCAGGTTTTGTAATCTTTTCAACAATTCTAGTTCATAATCAATAGTTTTGAATTGATTCTTCAACTTTGTCACCACTTTATCCCATTTGATGATTTTCTCCTTTCATCTTCTATTTCTATCCAATTGAACTTCTTTCCACCATAAAGCAACATGTCCTTTCAACTTTTTTTTCACAAATCTAACTCTTTTTGGATCTTCAATTTCTTTGTATTCAAAGTATTCTTCTATTTCATTGATCCAATCAATCAACTCTTTATGGTTTTAATTTCCTACGTAATTTTGAATTTCAACTCTAGGTCACTTACCAATTTTGGAGATTGCTTTCAACATCTTCATCTTATATGATTCTTCTTCTTCTTTGCCCAAGGCTTTTGCAATTTTATTCACAACATGATCTTCTTCATCATCACTTTCATCCTCATGTCTATGGTTTAGGCCTTTCCTTCAGTCTTCTTCTACTGCATCCAATTAGACTCACATTTCACACATCATTTCTAACATTTCATCCATTCTTCCTACGACATTCACCATAACAAGCACTTTTCTCAACAACTCTCCCCTTGGATCTGGTGCAATTGCCTCACAATTGGTGCTTGATTGAAAAAACATGTATTTTGTGTTACGTTGGTGATCTGTTCACCACAAGGAATGCCTTCAACACTCAAAAACTCACTCTGATACCACTTGGTGTAGTCATGGATGGAGGGTTTAGAAAGAATAGTCGAAACCATGCAGCTTAGAGTGAACACAATAGAAATAACACAAGAAAGTATTATGAAAATATGAATTTTTATTGAATTGGAAATCTTACATGCAACATATGCCTCATGAGAAAATAATCAAGGCTGACTATCCTATCACAAGGGTGTTCAACATTACAACTAGACAAACGACTTATTATAGTCCCTCAAAGGGGTAGTGCAAAAATATAACTATCCAAAAATGTCTAACTGAATGAATGACTTCCAAATGATTACAAATGCTCTTAAATATGATTCTTCAACTCCAAAAAAGGTTTGTGTTAGCCACAAGGGTTTAAAAACTTGATGAATGATCAATGTGAGGGTCAGCCTTAGAACATGAAAAGATAATCCTTCATGAAATGAAATAAATTATGAATCTCCAAGATAGATCCCATTGGACCCAAAATTCTTATATTATGTCCCATTAAGCTCTGTACATTCTAGAATAGGTCTACACTAAGAAATCTGGACCAAGTTGGCCCCAAATGCTCTAACTATGAATTATAGTAAAATTCTGAGAGCAATAAATTTTGGTAGACAAATGCAAATGATCTAAAATCTAGATATGTTGTAGATGGCTTCATATAGATGCTATATCCTACTCTGTAAGTTGTGAAATGTTAATATAGTGAAATTCGTTATGAAATGCATGAAAATAAATTTTTTTGGTTGATACAAGATTTCTTTACAACTAGGGATGCTTTTGCATCATCTTTCAACAAACTAGCAAACACCAAATCTAAGGGAGACTAAGAAAGATTCTATCCTATATTTCTAGTAGGTAAAATTTGTTTCATCAAATAAGAAAGCTTTGTAACCTTTCCTGTGTGACATCTGGATCTACCTCAAGTGGTTAAGCTCCTTCCTAGGAACTACAACTCTAATACCAATTGTTAGATGTAAAAGACAACTAAGAGGGGAGGGTGAATCAGTTATATACTTTTGACACATTAGAAAACCTCATTAATTTTTAGATCTGCATTATTTCTTAAACCCTTATCCATCATTAAACCTAATGCACATTAATAGAATGTAAACATGTAAAGTAGTAAATAAAACACATCAAACATATAAGAACACTAGATTTACATGGAACACCCAAAAAGGGAAAAACCACAGTGAGGATTAGCTCACTAATATGAATTGAAACACCAAATACAATAAGGCTCACTGCCCAGAAAGATAAAGAAATCCTCACTGACATGGGCTCACTACTAAAGGAATCACTATATAGAAGAAAGAAAAAAGAAGAAGGGGTGGCTCACTACCAATTTGAACTACTAACAATGCATCTCTCATATATTGAAGGTACAGTTCCATTAAATCACAAAAAACTTATCAAATTGACTGAAATGTCAACACCTACTCACTACATTAGGAAGTCACAAGCATTAAGGCCTGCACTTAGATCAACACACCTGATCACTTTCGCATCTTTTACATCATACACACTTCACACACACTTCATATAACAATTCTCTTTGTATTTATACCCTTTGTGACCTGAAAAATCTCAATTAGGTTAGCCTTAATGAAATGTATTCACCTCAACCATGTAACAACAAATAGGTTGGCACTAAGCACTTCCACAACATAAAGAAGTGAAGCCAAACCATGCTACTACTTAATTGGGATCCAAATATTTATAAACATGATTCTCAACACTTTCTCATTTAACAATTATCCTTTGTAATTAGCGTTAGCATGTCAGGTCATGCAAACTTGCACTAACACAAACAAGATACTCCAAACATGCCTCTCAAGGTCTGAAAACATCTCATGGACCACATAGAAACACTCCACAACATCTATACAACATCTCAGAATATTCTACATCATTAGAATATTCTGCACAACTACTGCAACCACTTGAAACTCATCACCTTCATTATGTGCAACCAAACATACTCGGGCATACATCCAACACACTAGAAACCTTTGTAGAAAAAAATTTCCCATAAAACTTCAAGGGAAGGTAAGTAAAACCATTATAAACATGTTCCATAATCCAAAACACCAAAACCTTCTATACGGAGAAATGCAAAGCAATCTCATTTCTATGAGACTCCATGTTTCACTAGATAGACATACTGTCAAACACATCTTCCACTACAGTATGATCTAAAACCTAAAAATCTAGATATAGCACCTATAAACACCTCTGATAATCACATCCAAATAGCATGAGCATATCTTCAACCATGAAGAAATGTAGAGAAAAAAAATGAACACCACTTTGTCGTACTGAACTCTCTTTTATTCAAAATTTCTCAAAAGAACTTGGAAACCAAGTGAACTAACTTCATCAACAACATTACTAACATATCTACAACACATATTCAACATCTACAACACTTTACAACTGCAAAAATATCCTCAACCATAAGTCAGACTAATAGCTTCTGCAACTATACTAAAGTAGGACATGAATGATAATGCCAACAACATTTTGATGACATCAATACTAACAACTCCAAAATTCCAACCACTCTAGTGCTAAGGGTTGAAATTATCAACACCAACAACATTATAATACTCACTTCAAGGGGTTGACATCAATGAGAAGGCCCAATCAACTCAAAAATAACTTAAGCTTCCAAACTTCCAACAATGGATTCAAGAGAGATTCTAGTGATTGGTATTATAAAAGACTTAGAGTTGACATTCTATCTCAATATGGGATGTTATTATCAAGAAAATGGGTTGAAATAGTAGGTAGAATCACGCAGTTGAATTTTTCATATGTCATGATTCCCATAAATGGAAAAATGTAAAAATAAATAAGGAAAGATGATCTCCAAACTTGGTTGAAGATATTGAATGTGATGAGGAGATATATTTTGTTGATACTAACATTAACAACTTCAGGGTTGATTCTTTTGAACTAGAGAAATAAAAAAGGAACCATTAGTTGAAGAGATTCAATAACCTATGCAAAGGGATAGCTTATGGTTTATTCTCTTTGATGGAGCTTTCCCAAAAGAAGGAGCGGGAGCTAGGTTTATTTTTATATCACCAAATGGTAAGTCCTTAAAGTACTCATTTTCATTAAAATTTGAATTCACAAATAATGTAGTAGAATATGAAACACGTTTGCTAAGACTAAATATGGTAGTAAAATATGGAATTAAAAAGGTTGGAGACTTAGGAGACTCAAAATTAATAGTTGTATAGGAGCGAATTACCCCTTAAGAAAATTCTCCTTTCACATACCCTCACCTTAGAAAATCAAATCTAAAGGAAAAATTCCACATCACCCACCTGCCTTCCATCCACTTGGCATTCGTCTTGTGTGTCAATGAGAGAATATTTGTTGAGGAAAAATTTGTGGCATGCAGATGTCTACACGATGCACTGTCATCCCTAACAAATTCCTGGGTCTGAAGTTGGAAGAGGCGTTACACACCTGATTAGGGTCAAATTGTAATGTCCCTCTTTGACCAACTGACCCAAAAAACACCTTATTCCTTCTCATCCCACATTCAAAAACATTTTTTTCTCACATCATTTCACCCTATAGTGATTCTCTAGCAATCTTCTTTCACATTCTCTTAGGAACTCATTCACTTCACATTCTCAAGCAATATTCCAACACTCCATTTTTTAGCATTACAACATCATTGACACTCCATCAACTCCACATTGCAAGTGTGATTCTATCATAGAAGTTGTGGGCTTGGAATCTTGCAAGACCTCCCTTCATCACCATTGCAACTGTGGTGACTTTGCCAAGTCCATACCTTGCATTCTCCCTCCATTGGCTAGTGAGCTTTTCAATGGAGGTGGTAATGCTTCACTCCTCTCCTTTGTGATTTGATAGAGTAGCATAGTATTGTTTTGTAATTTTCATTACAATATTTCTTTCTACTTTCTTTATTGCATATTCTACTCCCTTTCTTTATGGCTATCTATGGAGGTGGAAACACCAAAATGGGGGTCTGACTAAGGCAAGCTCCTATACAACCCCAATAATTTTCCCTCTTTCTTGTGTGTAGGTGGACGTGCACATGGATTTAGCTAGTGAACATGTGCTTTTTTTAGATTATCTTCATCACCCTAGCATTTATCTACTTGATTTATCATCTCCATCTCTATTTCTCATACTTCATTATTCTATTTACCTCGTTAAAATCAACTAGCTAGGTTGTCAGTAAGTTCTTAGGTAGTTTTCACTGCACTTCATGTTTTCTTTCTGTATAGACACCAATGCACTACGTTGTTGTCCCAGAATCGCACTGTTGTCCTTAGAAAGAGAGTTATCTAGGGTACAATACCAACTCTAAAATCTAGCTCACCTAGCCTAAACTTGAAGTTTAGGTCTATAGAGTGATATAAGTACTATATAGTGCTCTTCACTCTTGATCCTCACCCCAAGACATACTTTTGCATAAGGTAAGTTAGGGAAAGCCTCCACTCTCAAATCTCTGTGACTTGGAGCCTTGACATGGTTGGTCCCCCTCTCTTACATTTTTGGTGAACCCGACGTGAAATAACATCTACCCATTTGTCTGTGTTGAGGCTTTTCCCTTGTACCTTGATATTTTCATAGCCCTAAGAGTTGTGAAGGTTTATGAGCATCACAACCCATTATATGACTTCTGGGTACATTATTAGATGATGCATGCGACACTTACCGATGGAGAAGACGAAGGTCACTTCAAGTTTTTGCCCCATTTTCTCCATTGGTTTAGCTAATGAGTTTACCATTAGTTTTCCTATGGGATTCACTAACAAGATGGGTTTCATAGATGAAGCCACTCACATTCCTACTCCTCCAACATCCCCTATAACTTTGTTTGTGGACGAGGATGAAGCTGTGCATGTCCCTATGGAAATTTTTTTGGCATTGGAAAACAGGTTACTAGACCTTGTAAACCATTTGGAGAAAGCACCAAACATGGTGAGAGCCACTAGGCTTACTAGTGAATTAAGACATTTGCTGGGAAAGGATTAGATAGGCATATAATTCTTACGTGGCCTTGTCGATCTAACTAAAGCTTATGTCCCTTCATATAAGACTAGATCGGGTACTACCAGGGGGGAAGTACTCAACACTTATGAAAGAAAAATAGGAATTTCAATGCCTAGTACATCTATATGCATGGCCAAACTGGGCCCCTCTAATCAATGTCTCTTTTGCTTCTCAAAAATCCCCCACTATCAAGCTGAGTAGATTGCCCCTTGGGTTCACTTTAACCCCCCTACTCCCTCTAGTGGTGGGGGTTCCAGTGGAATGGGTGGCAGTGACTTTAGTAGTGGAGGTGGCACTGGTGGAGGTGGCCTTGTCAGAGGTCATGGTGGTGGAGGTGGCTCTGGTGGAGGCCCTACCGGTGGTGGTGGGTTCGGTGAGGTTCCAGAGGTGGTTTTAGAGGTGGTTCTAGTGGTGGTGGTTTTGGAGGCTCCACTGGTCCTTTTTCATCTATTGACCTTGATTTGAACACCCTACTTCAAAACATGGGTTGAATGCAAAACCAATTAGCAAGCATTTCCTAGGCCTCTACCCAACTTATCTTTCAACCCTTTTTCCAACATAGCCCATTGTCGACAACCATCCTAAGTACTCCCTTTCCTTAAGGAATGGAGATTCCCAAATTTGAGAAGTATGACGATAAAGGGGACCCATAAATGCATGTATCCGCATTTAATTCCATGTGCATAGACTTCTTCCATCATGATGTGTTGATGGAAAAATTATTTCCCTGATCTCTTACGGATACAACACTCGAGTGGTACTATTCCTTACCCGACAATTCTATTTTCTCATTTAATCAACTTGTAAATTAGTTTCTATGATAGTTCCAAACCAACATCAGACCAAAGATGACCTTTTTAGATATTGTATGATGCAAGCAAGAGGATAACGAGAATATAACTAATTTCATAGCATGGTATTAGGTTCTCTTTTCATAGATCTTGTACCCACTACTAGTCTCTAACTTGCATAAGGTGTTCATAGGTAACCTACAGAGACCATGGCAGGAAAAGTTTTCCTTTATGAAATATGATTCTTTCGCGTATCTATGTGTGACATTATAGGAATATCAACAGATGGTAGTTCAGCTCAAGGGATCCTCCTTGTGCTCCCATTTAGAAGGAAATTCTATCGTATCAATCTCCAGAATAGGTAAAGTTTTTATGAATATAGTGGCCACACCGAATGATAATGACCTTAGACGCAATAGAATGTTCACAAATTTAACATAATCTTATTCTTCCATCTTATAGAAGTTACTGAGGGTTAGGATTATAACCTTGGAAAACCCTTGACCTCTCTAGGAAGCTTACCCTGATTGATACAATGCAAATGCTTTATATCAATACCATTGAGTCAATGGAAATGATATAGAACGTTGTATGCACCCGTGTCATGAGATATAGGACCGCATCAAGGATGGTACTATTCATCTCGATGGGAGTAAACAAAATGCAAATAAATTGGTGGTGAAAGAAAATAGTGAGTTGTAGATATACATGGACTCATTTATGTTGCATTCTGCTAACTTAATTATTGATCCTTCTAATTCTACCACTCAGCCCTTAGAGTACATTAACATGATCACGATTACTCCTTCCCCTTTACATTCCTACTCACCTCAATGGGAACATTGTGATAGGGGGTCTTAGTCGATCCTGTGAGTTGGGTGAATGTTATCACAAAGGAGATGTTATGGCTAAATTCATTACAAAGGGAGGAGTATGAAGAAACAAAACCTACCATATGTACACACTATGGCCTCTCTCTCAAGCCATATGGTTCAATAACCCTTTTTTTCCTAGTTGGACCTAGAGCTGTGAACACAACTTTTGACGTTATCTCATAATCTACTTTGTTCAAGGTGAAGTTAGGCATACCTTGTCATTCATAAGTGTTTGAAATTCTCCCATGAAGGTGTTGTACATGTCGTGCATGACACTAGATACCAGTTGTTGGTGTCCCATAGGTGCTACTCATTGGATCATTTTTGGCTCACCCTGGTGGGCTCGCTTCCCCCAAGAATGGACCTACTTTACCGAAACTATGTGAAGTACAAGATTGGGGGAAAAGGATAGCCAAAATTGATTCTTCTGGTAATGTAACAACAAGCTACCTCCTCTTCTCGAAAGGGAAAGGAGAGGCCTGCCCATCCTCAGGGTTCCCCTTTTGCTCCTCTTTCTAAAGAAGAGTTTTGGATGTCTACTCCTGGATTCTACATGAGAAGTCTAATGGTTCCTGCTTGGCTTCCTACCATGCCTCTTGGACCTTGGCCCTACCTATACGGTAGAGGGATGGGTCCCAATGGGGAATTCTCAATGTCTCAGCATACACGGCCTCCCATCGCTCCTACTCCTAAACCAATGAATGGGAAGTGGCCCACTGCCAAGGTTCTAAAGTTGACTCGACTCGTTGTATCTCAAAATTTTCCTCCCACTTCCATTCATTAGTTTGTCCCTCTATCAGATACTGTTGTGATGGAAACTCCTTTGGTTGAGTAGGAGCCTTCTATCCCTTTGCAGCTCCTAGCCTCTAGCTCAAAGAGTCATAGAAACTGCCTTGCGTGGAAATGCAAGTGCTGACGAAAGGCTCTAGTGGCTGAGCAGGCCGCATTGTAGAAAAAGGAAGAGGAGATGACCACCCCTACTTCAGGGCCTCATAATGCATCCTCCTCTCTCCTCCCCTCTACTTTTGTTCAATCGAGTTCAGTCTCGCTCTCGACTCCTGTTGTGAGTATGAGTGCACCTAACCCTAAAAATGAGTAGGTTTTTATCACTCCTTCAGTTGAGCCACCCCTGTTGATGTCCCTTCCAGACATCCTACCATTCCCAAAACCTCTAGACATGCCAAATACCTTAGTGGTGTTCACCACAATTTTATCCTCCTCCTCTGTACCTCTTGCCTCGTTATGGGAAGTTCACATCCTCTGATGAAGCTGAAGGTAGAGGTTGGGACTTCTAGCAATGGAGGGAATAAGAGGAGCCCACCTTCTCCAAAGGGTGGCCCTATGCTAGCTTGTTTCATTCTAGTGACAAAAAAAGTTCCGGCTTCCCCTGAGTTCTTCACCAATCCCAAGTCACTCGGTGAGCCAAGTGATGAATCTCAGATGCCGCCCTCCCTGTCTATTGAGGTATGACATGGAACTCCCAAAAAGTGCATGTTTAACTCTTTGGATGAAGTTTCGGCCTTGTTGGCGATCTTCAAAAAATCACTGACCATACCTCCAAGAGAGCTAAGCAAAGAAGACCTTACAGATCCTTCTTCCTTAGCCCTTGTTTCTGGAGGATTGGAAGAACCTCCCCCTGATATTCCACCATTGTAGGCTCATCTGCCTTCCCCTTATAATGATCTAGATTGGGAAGCGGATGACCTCTTGGTCAATGAGTGTTAGGGGGAGGCCTCTTCTTTATCTTTAGATTAGATGTGTGTGTGTGTGTATGTGTTGTGATGTGTTCCCCCATGTTTATGTTATGTGTTCCTAGATGACCCTTCTCACCCTTGTAGGTGCTTGGATACAAAAGTGATTTTGTGTCGTAAACCTTCCTCTATTTGTATCATCATTCTTCCTCTATTATGTGCTTTGATTTTTGGAAAATTGGGGATGATGCAAAGTATTGGGGGAATTTAGGCTTCCCTTCCATTTTGACCCGATTTTTAATTTTTACTTTGTCTTCGCATGCATTCTTCACATGGTTTAATATAGTATGGGGTTGATGATAATTCATTTATATTCTATTACTATACTTATATAATTCATGAGTAGCTCTGACCCCAAAATATTAGATCACCCCTATGTCTCTTGTTTGTGCTATTTCTCTTTCATTCTTTTATCTTTCTCTCTTCATTGCTTGAGTTGTCCCTCATATGTGTGACAACCTCATTTTCACAATGCTTTGATTTTTAGAAAATGAATTTGTTTCCAACGAATCTTTTCTTGAAAATCCTTGCAACCTTTTTCAAAAATCACATTCTTGACTTGGATCCATAATGAAACGTGTTTCCTTCATCATGGGTTTGCAAAGAAAGAACTTGAAAACTTTCCTACGAGGTGGAAGTAGATTTTTCCTACGGGAGAAGCCTCGAACTTTCCCTCACAAGGGAGAATTTTCTTCCTTTCTAATTCCTTGATGAAGGGAACATCTTTCAAAAGGATTCCTTGATGTAGAATTGATTTGAGAAAAAATGTCTCTTTCGCACTTTCAAACAGTGCGTCCCTTGAGTGGACCCCTCTCCTTATGAAGGGTTCCCGAGGGACCCCTTTAAAATCCTTTCAATTTTTTGACTGTTTGTGTGACTGTCTACTTGTTTTCCTACATGGATGCTTTGTTTTCTGACATTTTTTATCTATGGATTAAAATGTCACTTTGCAGGTGCGCCTATGAATCCGCTTTCCAGTTTGACTTTGTGGAGTCCCCTTTCATTGGGCTTCCTTCATGAGAGATAAATTGGGGGATGCCTCCTTACAGGTCTACAGGCCTATAAGGAACTTACTTCACTGGGATTCTTTCATGAGAGAGAACTTGGGGGTTTCCTTCTTGCAAGTCTTTGGGCCTATGAGACACTTTCATCCTACGAGTTTTTCCCATTGTTGGTTTGAGGGCCTTCAGTGTATTTTGTGCCACTTCATAGTTTTGCGGGGCTATGGAGTCCTTTTGTTCAAAAATCCCTAGCGAGAGTACCTATGGAGTCCTTTGCCTACCCTGCACTTTCGAGTTCACCAAATTGTGGTCTACTTCCTCGATGATTCAAGTATACATCTCTAACCCTACTAACTATTTGATCTAATTTACTAAACACTCATTAATATTCATGCTCGCTAAAGTGGGGGTAAAATGTATAGGAGGGAATTTTCACCTCTTAAACAAATTCCTCTTTCACATACCCTCACCTTAGAAAATAAAATCTGAAGGAAAAATTCCACATCACCCACCTGCCTTCCATGAACTTGGCATTCGTCTTGTGTGTCAGTGAGAGAATATTTATCAGGGATGAATGCATGGCATGTAGACTTATGTGTGGTGTGTTGTCATCCGTGATGGATTCCTACGTCTGAAGTTGGAAGAGGTGTTACATACCTGATTGGGGCTGAATTATAACGTCCCTCTTCGACCAACTGACTCAAAAACACCTTATTCCTTCTCATCCCACCTCCAAAAACATTCATTCTCACTTCATTTCACCCTCTAGCAATTCTCTAGCAATCTTCTTTCACATTCTCTTAGCAACTCATTCAATTCTTCACATTCTCAAGCAATATTCCAGCACTCCATTTTTTAGCATTGCAACAACATTGACACTCCATCAACTCCACATTGCAAGTGTGATGCTATCATAAAATTTGTGGGCTTGGAGTCTTGCGAGACCTCCCTTCATCACTTTTGTGGTTGTGATGACTTTTCCAAGTCCATACCTTTCATTCTCCCTCCATTGGCTAGTGATATTTTGGGTGGAGGTGGTAACATTTCACTCCTCTCCTTTGTGATTTGATAGAGTAGCATAGTATTGTTTTGTAGTGTTCATTACAATATTTCTTTCTACTTTTTTTATCGCATATTCTATTCTATTGCTTTATAGTTGTCTGTGGAGGTGGAAACACCAAAATGGGGGTCTGACTGAGGAAAGCCTCTATATAGCCCCAACAATATTCCCTCTTTCTTGTGTGTATGTGGACATGCGCATGGAGCTAGCTGGTGAATAGACACTTTTGTGAGATTATCTTCATCACCCTAGCATTTATCTACTTGCTTTATCATCTCCATATCTATTTCTCATACTTCATTATTCTGTTTACCTCATTAAAATCAACTATCTCGGCTGTCAGTAAGTTTTTAGGTAGTTTTTACTATACTTCATGTTTTCTAGCCATACAGAGGCCAGTGTGCCTAAGAGATGCTAGTGTGCCACACTATTTTCCCAGAACCATGCTACTGTCCTCAGACAGAGAGTTGTCTAGGGTACAATACCAACTCTAAAAACTAGCTTTCCTCACCTAAACATGAAGTTTGGGTCTGTAGAGTGATAGAAGTACTATATAGTGCTCTTCACTCTCAATCCTCACCCCAAGAAATCCTTTAGAGTGAGGTAAGTTAGGGAATACCTCTGTTCTCGGCTCTCTGTGATCTAGATCCTTGACGTGGTTGGTCCCCCTCTCTTACAATAGTATCCCAAGTAAGAGCCAATTTTTTTTCAAATAATAAAATACTAAAACAATATAAGTCTACAGTATGGGATACTATAGAAATATTTGATGCTTTTTATATAGATTAGATAGAAAGGTTAAAAAATGCAATGGCTAACTTCTTA
Source organism: Sequoia sempervirens (assembly GCA_007258455.2). Lineage (NCBI taxonomy): Eukaryota > Viridiplantae > Streptophyta > Pinopsida > Cupressales > Cupressaceae > Sequoia > Sequoia sempervirens. Next base: position 968,781,412 of record VDFB02271358.1, read on the forward strand.
GCTAATATTGCAATATGAACTAATGATATAAACTTTTCTAGTGATGATCATCATTTACTAATTTTTTTGCATTGTGTTGAGGAATACCACAATTATGAAATAGATTAAATCAAAATCTTGTAAAAATTATGGATGGAAAAGAAACAGTGTTTGGGAATGAAATTATTCAATTAAAAATAAAGTCCCAAAGGGGTTGGTAGCCTTAGAAATGGTTTATGATAATTTAGATAGGAATGTTGTTAAGTCAAGCCCTACCCATGAAAGTGATCTTGAAGAAATAAATCTGGTAACAAAGGCTTTCCCTAAGAAATTCTACATTGGGAAGAAATTAGACTCTAAGATTAGACTTATACTTATTGCTTTATTAAGTATGAGCATATTTTTGCATGGTTTTATGATGACCTAAAATCTTATAGAAATGATTTATTCTAGAATGAGATTCCTTGGAAGCCTAATGCTAAGACTTTCAAACAAAAGCAAAGACCAATCAATCCAACATTGGCACCAAAGATGTAGAAAAAATTGATGAAACTTAGAGAAGGGGGGATCATAAAGCCAATCAAGCATTCTACTTGGGTTTCTAACTTGGTACTAGCAAGAAAGAACTAAGATATAAGGTTATGTGTTGATTTTAGTAATTTGAATATATCTTCATTAAAGGACAACTATCCACTACCCAATATGAAGGTAATTTTGTAGAAAGTGACTGGTTGTGAGTTACTATCCATGATGGATATTTTTTAGGATACAACTAGGTAGTGGTAAGAGAATCAAAATAATATAAGATTGCCTTTACTACACCTTGGGGAACCTATTTTTATGTTAGGATTCCATTTGGACTGACTAATATTGGGACAATTTTTTTAAAGGGCTATGAATGTTGTATTTGTTTATTTGATTGATGTGATTATGGTAGTGTATCAAGATGAATTAATTTCCTTTTCCAAGAAAGTAGAGGATCATTGTATACATGTTGAGAAAAAAAATCAAAATCTATTTGTCAAAGGATGGGATCATCATCAATCCTTATATATTTTTAGCCATTCATAAGATTCCAATACCTAAAACTATGAAAGGAATCTAGTCATTCTTTGGGATGATTAAATGCTTAAGAATCAAGAATAAATAATTTGGCGAGATGAAGCTTTTCAAGCCTTCTATAATATTAAAGAAGCTAATAAACAAGCACCAATCTAAAATCCATTGAATTTTCAAAACCTTTCCAAATATTTTCTTTTTCTTCCTTTCATACCATAGATATTGTTTTATTACAGAAAAATAAAGAAGGTTATGAGCAACCCATTGAATTTTATAACAAGTCACTCCAATCAACATAATTTAAATGTGATATCATGGAAAAACAAGCCTATGGTTTAGTTAAGGTTGTGAAGAATTTCATGCCATATTTGGTAGACACCAAAGTGATTGCTTATGTTTCCATTGTTGCATTCAAGGATATCTTCACCCAACAAGAATTCATAGGGAAGAGATGCAAATGGATAAATAAGATCCAAGAGTTCAATATAGACATCCAACTAACAAAGCTTGTCAAAGGAAAAGGTTTAGTTGAGCTTATGGTTGAGTCTAACCTTGATGCAAGTTAGATAAATCAAATACAAGATGATACACATTTGAAGGAGTGCAATTTACAATCTTGTTCTTGGTACAAAGATATTGTGTTAGTTGAAGAATATGCCTTGTCCAAAACATATGAATGATTAAGTATGTCATATTTAAGGATTATATATATTAGAGAAATAGAGATGGTGTATTACTTAGATATGTGTTAATGAAGAATAGGCTGATAAGATTGTTGAAGAAATGTACAGTAGAGTTTATGGATGGAATTACATAGCCAAAACAATTGCATATAATATTTTTAGGTCTCGTTATTGGTGTCCCACTTTTTTTGATGATACATATAAATAGTAAGACAATGTGATGCATGTCAAAAAAATTCAAATTGAAATATTATGGTGTCTACCATTAAGAAAATTGACTATGGAAACCCATTTTTAACAACGGCGTATATATTTTATTAGGGAAATTTCTAAAAAATCTAATGGCGGTTAGAGGTGGATTTTGGTGGCATATGATTACTTTACCAAATGGGTAGAATTCATTCCTACAAAGAAATCTAGTAGAAAAAATGTGATGTATTTCTTCATGAAAAATATTTTGATTAGATTTGGGACTCCTATCAAATTGGTTGTAGACAATGTTGTGTGCTTCAGGTCTAATGAGTTCACAACCTATTGTTATGATTATGAAATTGATATATCCTATTCATATCCATATCACCCATAAGGGAATGGAAATTGAATATAGCAATAAAAGTCTAATGAAGGTTCTAAAAATAGTAATTGGGAAAAACAAGAAATTATGGGGTTCAAAACTAAAATTAGCACTATGGGCTCACAAAATAACAATAAAGAAGACCACAAGGAAGTATCCTTATGAATTTGTGTATGGATTAGACGCAAGGATACCAATAAATAATATGTTACCAATTTACTACTTCATTCAATTGTATGATGAAGATATTGATGATGTTATGAAATTTACAACCAATCAAATTACAAAATTGGATGAATCTAGGAGAGATGCATATAAAACCAATCTCAAAAAGTGTCAAGAAAATGTGTCTCAACCTTTCAATTACATAAGGTATTGTTGATAGGTAAGTATGGGGGGCATAGTGTTGATGGTGTTTTCTGCATAGCAACAACTCATACATAATATAATATTCTATCTCTCTTGAAAGGTAAATCTCTATCAGCAAGCCTCAAGAGATAACCCCAAGGTCTCTAATGCCAGGTCTTGACAATGCATAAACAACTTAGTGATAAATGTGAAAATGCTGCTAATCACAATGGGACCTTACTACAAGCAAATACTGAATCTTTAATTTATCAGATCTAGCAATATGATGATACTTCAATCCTAAATCTAACCCAAATGATAAAAGAAATATTAAAAGATAAGGGTTTCAAATAGATTTCTAAATTTAACACTATTCCTAAGATTAAAAATGCAAATGATAAAACACTTGAAATGGACCAATCCCTCAGAAACTAATTTCTACTTGACCCAGATGGATCTACAATCTTATATAAATAGTGCAATCTTCTAAGGTGTTAAAGATTTTTAGATCACGAACATTCATTTAAAGCAACCCTATTGCAATTGAAATGAATAAACCTTCACAATTGAACTAAGCACAATGAATATAAAGTCTAGGCTAACTTTGTAAAGCAACTAACAATCAGTTGGTTGTGAAAAGTATGGACCAGAGATTGCTGCAATACTTCAAGTACTAAATCATAAACACTATCAATTTATATAACATTAAACCTAATGCATTTATCAAATAACTTAAGTAATTCAAAAAATAGTGTAGACACTTAAAAATGACCTAGGCCTGCAAGCTCTATTTTAACCACTTTCATCCTAGCATAATTATGACATTTAATTATGTCCTTGGTCCACATTCGACTATTAATTAAATAATTTATAATTGTTTAATTAATTCATGTCCTTTTATTCTTCATGATTATTAAATAAATAAATTTTAATTTATTTATTGAATACGTCTTTAATTGTCTAAAGTCTTCCTTTAATTAAATAAATTTGTTAATTTGTTTAATTACCCTTATCCATTTATTCTTCCTGATTATTAAATAAATAAATTTTATTTATTTATTCAATATGTCACTAATTTCCATAATTAAATGAATTTATGAATTTATTTAATTATCAGTCATAATCCTCTAAAATTAAATAATTATCTTTAATTATTTAATTACTCAATTTAACATATTCATCATTTTAAGTAAATTTAAAATGATTTCACTTTCTTCACTGTCAGTCCATTTTAGTAAATAATCTGAAAAAGATTATTTATTATCTCACAAAATCCATATTTTGAGTTGATTTAATTCAAATTGGTAGCTTTCTTCCAAAATTAAAAAAAAAGCAAGCAAATTCTTGTTTTTTCAAAGCTACTTTTCAGTCCACCTTTTATCTTTTTGATTTTTGGAATCTCACAAAGCAGGCTATCTTTATCTTCTTAATTTTGAAAATCTTTCTTTTTGAAATTAATTATCTCATCTTTTCTCCACCGCCGATTTGATTTTCTCAGATGACATCTTAACCACTCGTCTAAGGATTTTACCCTAACCCTGATTAGGGATTATCAAATTAAATCGCATCCTCTGATTTTAGGTTTCTGTCAAGAGTCGATCTCGTTTGTCCATTCAAAATTACATTTTCTATAAAATGTCAATTTTGCTCATAATTTAGGGACCACTTCATAATTATAGGCATTATAGTCACTTATCATTGGCATAGGCATAATTTTACTTAAATCCTTCAAAAACTTGCATAGGACATTGTCATAGTTATAATGCTCACACATTTGATCTGAGGGCATTAATCATATGCTGCATGCTAGGAGGTGCTATGGAGGTGAATCATGGAAGCTTCAACGAATATCTGGTATAATTGTTCTTGTTATTTGCTTTCTTTGCGCTTCATAACTTCTTTGGGTTTTATTATTGATCTAATCATTGCTAACCTCACACTTTAGAAATTTACCCATTGATACATTTGGTGAATCTGACGCGAATCCTTTGATCTAGCTTGCCTTTTGCAGGTTTTATTGACTTTTTGTTGCAGATTTGTCAGTTTTTGGACAAAACCCTAGGTTTTACCAATTTCTTCATATATTCTACATAGCTATGAATTTTTCTACAATATTTTTACAAAATATTATACATCATCTCAAGAGGCTATAGTAAAAAAATCGAGGGTTTATCATAATCTTTGTGGGAGTTATTACGATTTTAAGTTTTTTCATAAAATTGATCTTTTGGACGTAAATCGATGAATTTTTTAGAAAATTTTACACTTTTGGAAAGTTCTTTAAATTATAATGGGGGTCTATGTTTTACAGATTTAATTTGGAGGTAAAATACAATGCGAAAAAATTCAATCTTTGTTTTTTGTATGGTTTTCAAAAATCCGCGTTTTTGGGTGCAAAACAGGGAATTTTTTTGACTTCTTTACATTTCTGGAAGGCTCTCAGAAAATTAGTAGGGATCTCTTCTTTGAGTTTTTATTTTTCAGATCAATAAAATTTTCAAATAATAAAATCTAATTCCGCTATGTCAAAAACATGTATCTGAAATTGCAATTTTTTGATGAGCTTGTTTTTTTTTCTTTGGCTGCATTATAATATTGTTTTTTGATCTTGTAGGTGATCATAAAGAGCTATAGTAGCAGCAATATCAGTCATATATAAAAGATTGGAAAGAAAAAAACTTTTGGGTTTGCATAAACATACGTTTGTCGAAGACTAAAAATCAAAGAAATTCCTAACTTGTGGTCTTGTAGGTTCGAGTGTCGAAGACTGAATACTATACATTATGCTTGTCTTTTTTAGATTAGTACACATTTATTTTGGTGCACATAAAACGAACATGTTTTACTATTTTTTTTTATTGTGTTTGTAAATGGTAGGTGATTATGCTCTCACCTTGTGAAAACTTGGTGATCAGAAAACCAGACCCATTCTATTTGTTATACACCCTCACAATTTAGTAATCAAAGTATTCTCTCCCCTTGCGCTTTCGGCTGATCCTGGGTGTAAGAGAAACAGTTACTAACTCAAGAACTTGGGCCTATTCTAGTGGAAAAAAAGTACTCACCCCAGGACGACTCAGACCGGTAGCACCCTGACACCGAGGGACTTCTAGTCGGTATATAAAAGTGGATTCTTGGGGAAAGTCCAAGAATCATGCATATGGTTTCGATGATATGGATCCGAAAGGGGACTCTCGCTGCATGGATCATGCCCTATGAACGGAATTCCTGCATTAAACACCTTTTGTCTTAGAGTCCAACCTTTTTTGGCCGTTGCTTTATATAGTGCAGGGTACAGTATCATGCCCGAAGACACTCACTACTGATCCCCTTGAGTAGAGATAGCAGTTCTTGGGAAGTAACTACCCAAGAATTCAAATTTGGTGTGCTCGAATGACGTTAATGAGCTTTGGAGGGGAGCCAATGCCACCAAAATTCTAAGCTATCCGCTCTCGAGAAGGAAAGGTGTTTATCATCAATCTGGGGTATAAAGGTGGGCTATATCAAGTATACAAACCCTTGGCCTATTGGCCTTTTAGGATTGTACTTGTCTTATGTGCACTTGCTTACACTAAAACATCGTGCTTATCAAGTGTTTTCTAGATTTTCAAACAATATACACAACATTCACAAATCTGGACACAAATAATCAACCTTAAACAACTCATACTTTTCAACAAAACATCAAAAAACAATCTCAGTCCTCATTTTGAACCTTAGACTTTGCATTGTTCATCGTAGTCCTCATTTTGAACCTTAGACTTTGCATTATTCATCTTAGTCATCATTTTGAACCTAGACCTTGCATTTATAACATTAATTCCTTAATCAAACATCATCATCTTAGTCCTCAGTCAACATTTTGGCTTTGATCACCTTGTCATCTTACATCAATCATTTCCTTAGACAAACGTTATCATCACCTAGTCATCCTAGTCGACATTTTAGGAAACATAGTCTTGCATTTTCATCCTTATAGAAAATCCAAAAAACATAGGTTGTCATCATCCTCACATTTAGTTGTCATTCTCATCATCCTTATCTGAGCAATCCCTTTTTATTGTTGAGACTAGGCTTCAAAGAAAGAGAGGACAAATGGAAAACTTTGGACAAGATTTCAATCCCAACATCGATAATAACATTTATGACACAAACCAACATTGGAATTTTTCTGACCCATTTCACAACATGAACATTCAATCTTCCATGAACATGCCATCTTCATCACAAAACCCTTATGAACCATTGATACAAAGAGACCAAAATGGATGAGTATATGCGGAAGACTTAGAAACTGCAGCACAAAATCTTGATATAGTCTCCTTCGTAGAAAACTCAGTCTTACGTGACCCTCAAAGGTATCTAGCCATGCTTTTGGACCAAGGGGCTAAGTTACCACGAGGCTTCGACATAAATACTTTTCCACCTCCATCCGTCTACCCTCACTATCAACAGTCATTTAACACAAATCTTGCCATTAATTCCCAACACACGTCTACTTATTACCCTTATCCTAACCTTGACAAGGGAAGTCAACTGTCTGCTAGTCCATTCCATGTCTCCACATCAAATGCTAGTCCTTCACCTATTAATCCCATCCAAGTCCGTATCCCTCATCAACCATCTACCAACCCATGTCAAGTCCCCAAATCATACCATATTGATCTCGTCCAAGTATCCACATCCTATTTTAGTCAACCTTACACCAATCCAGTCCAAGTTTCTATGTCATATCCTAGTCCTTCACATACTAATCCAGTCCAAGTCTCCATGTCATATCCTAGTCCTTCACATACTAGTCCAGTCCAAGTCCCCATGTCCTATCCTAGTCCTTCACATACTAGTCCAGTCCAAGTCCCCATGTCCTATCCTAGTCCTTCATTCATTAATCCTTTTCAAGTCACCCCCTCACAAGCCACATTCAGTCATGAAAATTCTATCATTACTCAAAGGCACATCCCATCGTCTAAACTTGAGGATACATGTCAAAACGAAAGCCCAAAACATGACCTTATAATGTCACCCTCATGTCAAGAACAAGGTAGTCCATCCCATGACCCTATCTTAAACTCCATTCAAGGAGTCCTTCAAGACAATCATGACATCCAAAGTACACCTACCATTGACCAAGAAGTCCAAATCCACGACAACCCCATCTTTGACCAAGACCCTACCATTGACCAAGAAGTCCAAATCCATGACAACCCCATCTTCGACCAAGACCCTACCATTGACCAAGAAGTCCAAAACGATCCACTCCTTGACCTTTACGCCATTCATGATCAAACACTTTCCGACCTTATAAAGGCATCAACTATTGACACTTCCCACGATGAGACACTTGCCTCCATGGGACACATAGACATTATTTCCCCAGAACAAGAATCTTCTACTAGGGACATGCTTGCATATGATCAAGTTATAGCTAAAATCATTGGACTCTATGACACTAAACATAATGATGGCTTCGACATTGCCTTGGAAGCACCAACAGAATCATTTGAACCTGACATGTCACATGATTAGACCAAAGATATCAGTTAGAAATATGTCCAACATGACAATGAAGCTAAGACACTTTATCAACTAGGGCCATCTATCTTCGTCAGAGTAGGCTTTCTCGCAGATGAGAACATTCCAAGTGACAGTGTCCATAGAAATCATGATGGGTTAGCATCTTGCTTTCAAAACAATAAAGACCCCATCGCAAACAGAATTTGTCAAAGCATGCAATATTAAGGCAAAGGACTAGGCATACATGAGCAAGGAATTCAAGAACCAATACAACTCTAGGAAAATTATAGACATCAAGGTCTTGGCTATTCCTCAGACAACAAATCAAACGATGTTAGTGGTACCTCCTCGATAATGGGGGCAACTTTGTCAGATACAAATGTCAAAATGGAGTCCATGAGAAATCCTTGTCATAAGATTGCTGCCAACACCCCCTCCACCCACACCATGAACCGTCATTCCATCATAAATAAACCTTCCCTTTGGAACCAACAAAAACAAAAGTATTACAAGTCAAAAGATCAAAATCAAATGTCAAAGGCCATTGAATCAAACAAAAGGACAAGTGGACAAATGAAATTAAAATGGATCCCAAAGAAAGATGGATCAAACAAAGACACCAAGTCAAATACAAAAGTCAATCACAATGTGGAGCCACAAGACAAGAGGACTCCCACATATAACACATGTCCACCTCCTTCAAAATGGTCATCAATCAAGGCATATAAAAGTGTTGGTTCCAAACACCATCCCTCCAAAATCCGTCATCCACCATCCCAAGTTTGGAAAATAAAAAGTCATTCATCCAAATGTGCAAACAATATTTCCACATCTACCATCATTCGTCATAATCGTACATCTCGTCTAAAGTCTAAAAATCCCACATCACACATCCATCACATCTTGGCAGCAACTCTTTACCATAAGGACTCTCATGGCACTCTATCGCAATGTGCGTATTCTGATAAGGCCAACTCTAGTACAGAAAGGATCACAATGACATCGATTAGTTGTATGCAAGCACCATGATCCTGACAGGACAACTCCTTCAACAAGGTCATTATTGACATATTATGGCACCAGTCTCTACATCGACACCGTCAATGGATTCAGAATAGTCAGTGGTCATCTAAAGCATCCAAGCTATCCACAAAATTAGAAATACAAAAAAAATTGAAAAATGTAAAACATCGTCACCCTGATGAAAACCTGGCAAACAGGCATCTTGGTGACACCAAAAAAATCAAAAAGTCAAGAAAATATTAAGGAGAAAAATTTCATCCAATGGTGAAAACCTGGCAAACAGGTGCCCTGGATAAGTACCATGATGAAAACCTGGCAAATAGGCGTCATGTGTAAAATAAATCATCTATGTGGACTTTTACACTTGGGGGAAAGTCGTCTCATTTCCCATGCCTTCCTCATGACATTTACGTCCATATTAGCCCTATCATTTCCATCCATTTTCCCACCTACCTTGGTCTTGACATAAAACAAGCACACATAAGTCATGCTTTGGGAAAAATTTTGACAGGCCTATCCTTTGGTCATACATTATCAGTGAAACATCATGTCATTGCTGACATAAACCTCATTATCCTTATGTGACATAGTCCTTGAAAATCATATGGCAATTCCCTTAGTCTCATGTCTCCCACCCTTTACCAAGGCCACCTCTCATCCTTCATGTTTGTCACCTATCTTGGCTTTCCCTTGTCAAACGGTCTAAGGATACTCCATCATCCATTTTATTCCTAACCAAGTCATTCCAAATGCAATGAGTCTAATTCATACAAGCACATTATCCAAAACGTTACTTGACTGTGTTCATGGCCCAGTTGTAGACCTCCATACTTTTGTTACATTATCATCATCGTCCTCACATTGTTTCAGGATGCGTCCTTCCCATGTCAAACAACGTTGTCATCACCTATCAATTGGTATTCAGCTTGACTAGGGGCACAATCATGTTTGTCCTTAGATTCTCATGTGTAGGCATCAGTCATATGCATTTGTCATGATCCTCTTAAACGTCAAAATTCAAAAAAATCATAAAACGACAAAAAGGACAAAAACATCATAAAATGTCATGAAGAAAGACCTAAAAATCATAAAACATCCAAAAGAAAAATACAAAAATATCCAAATCAATGTCAAAATTCTAAAAATGGAGTCAAAGTCAGTCATGTCAGTCATTGTCGAACTACGTTGTCTCTGCACATTTGCTACGTAGGCAAGGCCATCAGTCGATGAGTCATCGAGACATTAGGTCAGTCCCTTTAGGTTGGTCCAAATAAAATCATGGCATTTGTCACAATCGTCACATCGGTCAAATAAGTCAGACATCATCAAACTCAGACACAAGACAGTCATTCGAAACGTCAATGTCAAAATTGGTCAAAATCAGACAGCACAGTCCAATTAATCATACAATCAACATCAGTCAACTTGCCAAAACATATTAGTCAAAACAATGTTAGTCTCGTCACTTTTTGGTCCTCTTCAAGATGTGTCCTTCTCGGATTTGGACCTCGTCAAAATGTCCTTTTCCTTTTTTAGGATGTTCCTTCCTGACAATAGGCCTCGTCAAACTGTCAACACCATCAAATTGGAAAAACTCTTAAACTATCAAAACTGTCAAACCGACAAGAAATCAATCTTTGGCAAACAAACATTGGCAAACAAAATAAAATGGTTGTTAATATTTATGGTCTATCTTGTCTTATCTTTTGACTATCTTGGCTATTTTTTCTTATATTTTTACTATCTTGTCTTTTTGGTCATGTTACTAGCTACCTCGAGGATGTCCCATGAAGGATTTAGAGGTGCGATGACGTCTCCTGGCCTATTTTATTTTCTTCGACTGTTGTCTGTGGATTTTTCTTGACAAAAATACTAGGGCAACATGACCCTTAGTATGAGTTAGGACATTCCTTGTCTATGACTGCTTGTTTTTCAAGTGGATGACCTTGCACACCTTGGTCTACATCATATCATGGTGTTTGTTGTCCATTTGTGTCATTTGTACCGCCCAATGATGATTCAAGCAATGTCTATTAGTTCTTTGGAAAGTTTTGAAGGATTCTTTCATCTAGTCTGCATCTTCATCATCCATATATTTTGCACTAAAATTTCTTTGTCTCTTCATATTAGTCTTGTCATCAATTTCGAGAGCACACTCGTGTTCTTAGAACCTATCTGTCCTCTCGAGGGGGCATACTGCTACCCTCCTCGTCATTCTTCCTCATTTATTTTGCATTGGGGCATATTTTTGACTTATTTTCTTTGTCACAATGCGACATGCTACATTATGATAAAGAGGGGCAAAATGTAGACACTTAAAAATGACCTAGGCCTGCAAGCTCTATTTTAACCACTTTCATCCTAGCATAATTATGACATTTAATTATGTCCTTGGTCCACATTCGACTATTAATTAAATAATTTATAATTGTTTAATTAATTCATGTCCTTTTATTCTTCATGATTATTAAATAAATAAATTTTAATTTTTTTATTGAATACGTCTTTAATTGTCTAAAGTATTCCTTAAATTAAATAAATTTGTTAATTTGTTTAATTACCCTTATCCATTTATTCTTCCTGATTATTAAATAAATAAATTTTATTTATTTATTCAATATGTCACTAATTTCCATAATTAAATGAATTTATGAATTTATTTAATTATCAGTCATAATCCTCTAAAATTAAATAATTATCTTTAATTATTTAATTACTCAATTTAACATATTCATCATTTTAAGTAAATTTAAAATGATTTCACTTTCTTCACTGTCAGTCCATTTTAGTAAATAATCTGAAAAAGATTATTTATTATCTCACAAAATCCATATTTTGAGTTGATTTAATTCAAATTGGTAGCTTTCTTCCAAAATAAAAAAAAAGCAAGCAGGTTCTTGATTTTATCAAATTTGCTTTTCAGTCCATCTTTTATCTGATTTTTCAAATCTCATAAATCAGGCAGTCTCTTATCTTCTTGATTGTTGAAAATCTTCATTTTTTTAATTAATTATCTCATCTTTTCTCCACCGCCGATTTGATTCTCTCATGTGACATCTTGACCACTCACTTAAGGATTTTACCCTAACCCTGATTAGGGATTATCAGGTTAAATCTCGCCCTTTGATTTTAGGTTTGTGTCAAAGGTTGATCTCATCCGTCCATTCAAAATCGTGTTTCTATAAAATGACAATTTTGTTCATAATTTAGGGACCACTTCGTTATTATAGGTATTATAGTCATTTATCATTTGTTATAGTCATTTATCATAGGCATAGGCATAATATAATTAAATCCTTCAAAACTTGCATAGGACAATGTCATAGTCAAAGATTGTTCACACACTCGATCTGAGGGCATCAATCATACGCTGCAAGCTAGGAGGTGCTATGGAGGTGAATCATGGAAGCTTCAATGAATATCTGGTATAATCATTCTTGTTATTTGCTTTCTTTGTGCTTCATAACTTCTTTGGGTTTATATTATTGATCTAATCATTGCTAACCTCAAACCTTAGAAATTTACCCATTGATATAGATAGAATCACAAGAACCATGCAAGATAAATCAACACAAGAGAATTCACCAAAAGAAAAATGTCTCCAATTGTATTGAATCGCCCAAAGTAGCAACAATTCCAGTATTTTGTTACAACACTTGCTCAAAATGAACTAACTTCTAACTCTTGCTCTACTGCTTAATTCACTCCAGTATCAAAACTATCTATCTTTCTAGCCCTTACAAATAAGTCAGAATGCCATATAAATAGAAACCCCCAAGGCATGTTGGCCTAATTAGAATTTACAATAATAATAAATGGCCATAAAACAAGTTGGCCAAGAGGAATTCAAAATAAAATAGAATATGCATTAAATGCATGAACTCCATCTAGGTTAGCCTGGGATCTCCAATGTAGCTCAGACCAATGCATGCAAAATAATAGGGAAGCACAAATTCTGATGTAGCCCTACATTAACTGCTTTCCCCTTTGTCCTTATTTTGATACACCCTATCATGCACCATCAAAAGTACCCTGTCCAAGTTGGCCATAGGTGGAAAAGGTAAAACCTTAATTCTCCTTTCAATAGATTTAATATTTTCTCTTGATTTCTCCACCGACTTATCCCATTCAACCCTATTGGTTTGATATTTCTCAATGATTGCAATATAAGTGGCCGCATCATCCAACTGATGTTCAGTGACTGGATCCTTAATGACTGGAGAATATACATCTTGCCACCATTTCTTCAACTATTCAAAGCTTAAATTCTTTGGTGTGAACTTCCTTCTCCCTGTCATCAGTTCAAAGAATGAGATGCATCTATCGTAGATATCAGTTAGGGCATCCTCAATTTGCCTCCTATACTTATATATCTTCTTCAAAACCTTTTTCCTTATTTGTAAAGCTTCAAACCATTCCCAAGGTTCTACAGCTCTGGAGGAAGGGAGAATTCCATCACTCACTAGCTTATCCTTAGTGTATTCCATGATGGTCTTGGTCTTCTGCAACAGGAGATCAACATCCTCTTTATCTTGAGCCAATACATCTTTCAACCAATCAGTTTCCCTCATTGCATATCCTTCGGTTGAAAGGATGTCTTTGATAGCATCTCCTTTAGTCTACACCCCTTGTAACCAGTTTACTATGGCAAGAGTAGTGGTCTTCATTATTTCCAACTCAGATATAGTTTCTTGGGGCAAGAAACTTGTAGCAGAAGATGAGGAACTAATGGATTGCAGGGGTTTCATCAAATCTTCCAAATATTTCTTAAGTCTTTCATTCTCTTTCTTCAACTCCTGTTTAGCTTGTGCTTCTTTCCTTAATCTCCCCAGGATCACAGCACTTGAACCCTCATATTCTTCAATATCCTGTTCCATGGAGTTGGGTCCTAGGTTGATGGTTTGCATGTTGTAATCACTCCTAGTAACCTCATCTCTACTCTTTTCAGTGGCCGAAGTAGCAATGTGGACCACTCTGTTGTTTGCTTCATCCCTTTAGATCTTGGAGATAACCCTAGCCTTCTTCTTTCCCTTACCTTTTCCTATTTTTTCTAGTAGCTCATCCCAATTGGGAGGGGTATCATCCACAATAATTTTCTTTCTCTTTATTTCTTTGTCAAGCCAACCTAGAACAAAAGACTCTGACTGCATTTCACTCTGTCCCACTTCTTCCTACTAACCTTTGGTGCATCTTCCTGCTTCTCAGGAATCTCTTCATCTTTATCATGTTCTTCTCTACCATGCTTCTCTTCTACATGCACTGGTGATGGAGTCTTAACAAGAATTTCCTCTATCTAAAGAGGTCTGTCTTCTTCACTTCTAGTAGGAGAATCCTCATAAGTTACATAGGGAGTTTGTAGAATTTTCTCCATTTCTGCAGCTGCACTATGAAGCTCACCTTCTTGAAATTCTTCTCCCCCTTCACTCGATGGGTGCTCCACATTTGCTAGTTGTTCTGATGCACCATGTGGCTCATGGGGTAGAGAAGCCTCTTTATGTTGTTCTAAAGAAAAGGTTGTTGGAGGAATATCCTTCTTTGGCACACAGTCCTTGGGAGAAGTTCTTGATCTCCTCATGTATACCTATGTCTTCTCTCCATAACTTTCTACATTTACCATTGTTGAAGGATAAACTTCACCTTTCTCCTTGGAAGGTCCACCCTTCTTCCTTGAACCCCTTGTTGTTTTCCTCCTTTTAGGTGTTGGGGCACCGTCCTTTTCTTCTCCTTCACCGGGTTCTTCCTCTATAGATTTTTCTATCCTTGAAGTAGCAGTCCTCTTTTTTTCTTTTGGTTTCCTCTATTTCTCTTGCTCTTCTGCTTGGGAACCTTTGATCTTAATCTTAAAAGGAGAATCCAGCTTGGTCTTTCCCTTAGGATCTTCCTCAGCTAACTCCTCAGAAGTGGAATGGGATTTTAGATCCCCCATCAGATTATAGGTGCATGGCACGCCTTCACTTTCAATCTCCCAGACCTTGTGTTTGAGCCACAACTTGGTGTATTTCGTCACAGGGGTCATGATTTGTTCTAATTCAGTTTTTTCTTCTTCTAGCTAGTCTACTTCTCCAATTGTCCTATCCTTAATTGGCTCATAATCGTGACTTTGGATTAAGTCTCCATCATCTTCCACCTGATTGGGAACCATTTTCATACTATACATTCAAACCACATCAACTGGGAGTCTAGAGAATTTATTCTTTCTTACCTCAAACTCATCCTTGCTATTGGCCCAATAGTCCTCTATGTCATCTCTGTGGTGGTATTCCCTGCTGGCTTTCTTTTGTGCTTCACTAGTGATATAAAAACCTATCCTTTTGGAATGGTAAGACAACCCAAGAGTGCTCATTTCCTCCTCAGAAGCATAGGCTGAATTAATTGAAGGGCATACCTCACTAGTACCTATCTTAAGAGGAAAGTCTCCACCAAATCTAGTTTTATTCTTATCTTTCTTTACAATGGCATCAAAGTCACATATTTTCCTTGTGATCTCCAGAAGTATAACATGGTCTGTGGGATACCTTGGAAGCCTATATGGAGCCCTCTAACAACCATCAATTCTTATGTAAGAGAAGGTGGGAAACTGTATGAACCAAGCCCCATACTTTTTGATCAGTTCCTTAGCATCATCTGATATTCTCACATGCTTTGCACCTTGGAGAAATCTAGTGATGTGCATGGTGAATGCATCATTCACCCTCCTGTAACTTGAGCTTCCTAAGTGCAATTGAGGATAAGCCTCATAAATCACATCCTATCCAAATATTCCTCTTGTGCTCAATCCTTTATAGGGATGGAATCTTGCAAGTGCATACACTAAATAGGAAGTCATGGTGAATGTCTTAGTCTATAGCACATTACACATTTGTTCATAAGTCGCAGTGCTTATAACACCTACCCAATGATAGTTAATATTTTCCTACTCCATCCTCACAATAACATGGAACATCCAATTCTAGAACATACCTGCACTCTTCAGGCCTACCACCTGGCTAAGCAATGTGATGGCATTATAGACTTCTTGTTTAAACTTTTCCCTATGCAATTGCTTAGGAAGTTTTGAGAAATGAGACTTTGGCTTCTCAAGCCAAGAATTGATAACTTGTTGTGACTTAATAGTCTCCTCCTCATAGTACCTTTTAGCTACCTCCATATTGAAAGCCACCACATGAGATCTGTCTGGCATATCAAAAGTCTGTGCAATAGAGACAGGGTTGAGATTAGCCAATACTCTCCCTTGAGGACTGACTATCCTTTGTGAATCCCTATCATAGTATCAGGCACATTCCAATACCAACTCATAACACTGAACAGTGGGTGGAAATCCTGCTACATGAGATAATCTCAATTCCTTTAGTCTCCTAGCCAACACTAGAAGATATTCTTGTGCCATCCTTGCCTTAAACTTCTCATAGTCCCATCAACCCACATTTGTGTCTGAAACTTCAGACCAGACAGAGGATATCTTACTTTCTGAGATCCTGCTCTTTATGTCCAATTTAACTCTTTTTGCTTCTGAGATAGAGGATCCCTCCATATCACCCTTAGCCTTTCCAGCTGATGCCTTGCTAGCTTCAACCTGCATCCATCAAATACTAACATGAAAATCCAATTGTTGATAACATATTTGTCAAAGTGTTAGCTCAAAATCATAAGAAAACCATCAACCAACTATAAACCAC
>VDFB02271358.1:968798367-968885124 GCA_007258455.2 Sequoia sempervirens
AAATTCCACATCACCCACCTGCCTTCCATCCACTTGGCATTCGTCTTGTGTGTCAATGAGAGAATATTTGTTGAGGAAAAATTTGTGGCATGCAGATGTCTACACGATGCACTGTCATCCCTAACAAATTCCTGGGTCTGAAGTTGGAAGAGGCGTTACACACCTGATTAGGGTCAAATTGTAATGTCCCTCTTTGACCAACTGACCCAAAAAACACCTTATTCCTTCTCATCCCACATTCAAAAACATTTTTTTCTCACATCATTTCACCCTATAGTGATTCTCTAGCAATCTTCTTTCACATTCTCTTAGGAACTCATTCACTTCACATTCTCAAGCAATATTCCAACACTCCATTTTTTAGCATTACAACATCATTGACACTCCATCAACTCCACATTGCAAGTGTGATTCTATCATAGAAGTTGTGGGCTTGGAATCTTGCAAGACCTCCCTTCATCACCATTGCAACTGTGGTGACTTTGCCAAGTCCATACCTTGCATTCTCCCTCCATTGGCTAGTGAGCTTTTCAATGGAGGTGGTAATGCTTCACTCCTCTCCTTTGTGATTTGATAGAGTAGCATAGTATTGTTTTGTAATTTTCATTACAATATTTCTTTCTACTTTCTTTATTGCATATTCTACTCCCTTTCTTTATGGCTATCTATGGAGGTGGAAACACCAAAATGGGGGTCTGACTAAGGCAAGCTCCTATACAACCCCAATAATTTTCCCTCTTTCTTGTGTGTAGGTGGATGTGCACATGGATTTAGCTAGTGAACATGTGCTTTTTTAGATTATCTTCATCACCCTAGCATTTATCTACTTGATTTATCATCTCCATCTCTATTTCTCATACTTCATTATTCTATTTACCTCGTTAAAATCAACTAGCTAGGTTGTCAGTAAGTTCTTAGGTAGTTTTCACTGCACTTCATGTTTTCTTTCTGTATAGACACCAATGCACTACGTTGTTGTCCCAGAATCGCACTGTTGTCCTTAGAAAGAGAGTTATCTAGGGTACAATACCAACTCTAAAATCTAGCTCACCTAGCCTAAACTTGAAGTTTAGGTCTATAGAGTGATATAAGTACTATATAGTGCTCTTCACTCTTGATCCTCACCCCAAGACATACTTTTGCATAAGGTAAGTTAGGGAAAGCCTCCACTCTCAAATCTCTGTGACTTGGAGCCTTGACATGGTTGGTCCCCCTCTCTTACATTTTTGGTGAACCCGACGTGAAATAACATCTACCCATTTGTCTGTGTTGAGGCTTTTCCCTTGTACCTTGATATTTTCATAGCCCTAAGAGTTGTGAAGGTTTATGAGCATCACAACCCATTATATGACTTCTGGGTACATTATTAGATGATGCATGCGACACTTACCGATGGAGAAGACGAAGGTCACTTCAATTTTTTGCCCCATTTTCTCCATTGGTTTAGCTAATGAGTTTACCATTAGTTTTCCTATGGGATTCACTAACAAGATGGGTTTCATAGATGAAGCCACTCACATTCCTACTCCTCCAACATCCCCTATAACTTTGTTTGTGGACGAGGATGAAGCTGTGCATGTCCCTATGGAAATTTTTTTGGCATTGGAAAACAGGTTACTAGACCTTGTAAACCATTTGGAGAAAGCACCAAACATGGTGAGAGCCACTAGGCTTACTAGTGAATTAAGACATTTGCTGGGAAAGGATTAGATAGGCATATAATTCTTACGTGGCCTTGTCGATCTAACTAAAGCTTATGTCCCTTCATATAAGACTAGATCGGGTACTACCAGGGGGGAAGTACTCAACACTTATGAAAGAAAAATAGGAATTTCAATGCCTAGTACATCTATATGCATGGCCAAACTGGGCCCCTCTAATCAATGTCTCTTTTGCTTCTCAAAAATCCCCCACTATCAAGCTGAGTAGATTGCCCCTTGGGTTCACTTTAACCCCCCTACTCCCTCTAGTGGTGGGGGTTCCAGTGGAATGGGTGGCAGTGACTTTAGTAGTGGAGGTGGCACTGGTGGAGGTGGCCTTGTCAGAGGTCATGGTGGTGGAGGTGGCTCTGGTGGAGGCCCTACCGGTGGTGGTGGGTTCGGTGAGGTTCCAGAGGTGGTTTTAGAGGTGGTTCTAGTGGTGGTGGTTTTGGAGGCTCCACTGGTCCTTTTTCATCTATTGACCTTGATTTGAACACCCTACTTCAAAATATGGGTTGAATGCAAAACCAATTAGCAAGCCTTTCCTAGGCCTCTACCCAACTTATCTTTCAACCCTTTTTCCAACATAGCCCATTGTCGACAACCATCCTAAGTACTCCCTTTCCTTAAGGAATGGAGATTCCCAAATTTGAGAAGTATGACGATAAAGGGGACCCATAAATGCATGTATCCGCATTTAATTCCATGTGCATAGACTTCTTCCATCATGATGTGTTGATGGAAAAATTATTTCCCTGATCTCTTACGGATACAACACTCGAGTGGTACTATTCCTTACCCGACAATTCTATTTTCTCATTTAATCAACTTGTAAATTAGTTTCTATGATAGTTCCAAACCAACATCAGACCAAAGATGACCTTTTTAGATATTGTATGATGCAAGCAAGAGGATAACGAGAATATAACTAATTTCATAGCATGGTATTAGGTTCTCTTTTCATAGATCTTGTACCCACTACTAGTCTCTAACTTGCATAAGGTGTTCATAGGTAACCTACAGAGACCATGGCAGGAAAAGTTTTCCTTTATGAAATATGATTCTTTCGCGTATCTATGTGTGACATTATAGGAATATCAACAGATGGTAGTTCAGCTCAAGGGATCCTCCTTGTGCTCCCATTTAGAAGGAAATTCTATCGTATCAATCTCCAGAATAGGTAAAGTTTTTATGAATATAGTGGCCACACCGAATGATAATGACCTTAGACGCAATAGAATGTTCACAAATTTAACATAATCTTATTCTTCCATCTTATAGAAGTTACTGAGGGTTAGGATTATAACCTTGGAAAACCCTTGACCTCTCTAGGAAGCTTACCCTGATTGATACAATGCAAATGCTTTATATCAATACCATTGAGTCAATGGAAATGATATAGAACGTTGTATGCACCCGTGTCATGAGATATAGGACCACATCAAGGATGGTACTATTCATCTCGATGGGAGTAAACAAAATGCAAATAAATTGGTGGTGAAAGAAAATAGTGAGTTGTAGATATACATGGACTCATTTATGTTGCATTCTACTAACTTAATTATTGATCCTTCTAATTCTACCACTCAGCCCTTAGAGTACATTAACATGATCACGATTACTCCTTCCCCTTTACATTCCTACTCACCTCAATGGGAACATTGTGATAGGGGGTCTTAGTCGATCCTGTGAGTTGGGTGAATGTTATCACAAAGGAGATGTTATGGCTAAATTCATTACAAAGGGAGGAGTATGAAGAAACAAAACCTACCATATGTACACACTATGGCCTCTCTCTCAAGCCATATGGTTCAATAACCCTTTTTTTCCTAGTTGGACCTAGAGCTGTGAACACAACTTTTGACGTTATCTCATAATCTACTTTGTTCAAGGTGAAGTTAGGCATACCTTGTCATTCATAAGTGTTTGAAATTCTCCCATGAAGGTGTTGTACATGTCGTGCATGACACTAGATACCAGTTGTTGGTGTCCCATAGGTGCTACTCATTGGATCATTTTTGGCTCACCCTGGTGGGCTCGCTTCCCCCAAGAATGGACCTACTTTACCGAAACTATGTGAAGTACAAGATTGGGGGAAAAGGATAGCCAAAATTGATTCTTCTGGTAATGTAACAACAAGCTACCTCCTCTTCTCGAAAGGGAAAGGAGAGGCCTGCCCATCCTCAGGGTTCCCCTTTTGCTCCTCTTTCTAAAGAAGAGTTTTGGATGTCTACTCCTGGATTCTACATGAGAAGTCTAATGGTTCCTGCTTGGCTTCCTACCATGCCTCTTGGACCTTGGCCCTACCTATACGGTAGAGGGATGGGTCCCAATGGGGAATTCTCAATGTCTCAGCATACACGGCCTCCCATCGCTCCTACTCCTAAACCAATGAATGGGAAGTGGCCCACTGCCAAGGTTCTAAAGTTGACTCGACTCGTTGTATCTCAAAATTTTCCTCCCACTTCCATTCATTAGTTTGTCCCTCTATCAGATACTGTTGTGATGGAAACTCCTTTGGTTGAGTAGGAGCCTTCTATCCCTTTGCAGCTCCTAGCCTCTAGCTCAAAGAGTCATAGAAACTGCCTTGCGTGGAAATGCAAGTGCTGACGAAAGGCTCTAGTGGCTGAGCAGGCCGCATTGTAGAAAAAGGAAGAGGAGATGACCACCCCTACTTCAGGGCCTCATAATGCATCCTCCTCTCTCCTCCCCTCTACTTTTGTTCAATCGAGTTCAGTCTCGCTCTCGACTCCTGTTGTGAGTATGAGTGCACCTAACCCTAAAAATGAGTAGGTTTTTATCACTCCTTCAGTTGAGCCACCCCTGTTGATGTCCCTTCCAGACATCCTACCATTCCCAAAACCTCTAGACATGCCAAATACCTTAGTGGTGTTCACCACAATTTTATCCTCCTCCTCTGTACCTCTTGCCTCGTTATGGGAAGTTCACATCCTCTGATGAAGCTGAAGGTAGAGGTTGGGACTTCTAGCAATGGAGGGAATAAGAGGAGCCCACCTTCTCCAAAGGGTGGCCCTATGCTAGCTTGTTTCATTCTAGTGACAAAAAAAGTTCCGGCTTCCCCTGAGTTCTTCACCAATCCCAAGTCACTCGGTGAGCCAAGTGATGAATCTCAGATGCCGCCCTCCCTGTCTATTGAGGTATGACATGGAACTCCCAAAAAGTGCATGTTTAACTCTTTGGATGAAGTTTCGGCCTTGTTGGCGATCTTCAAAAAATCACTGACCATACCTCCAAGAGAGCTAAGCAAAGAAGACCTTACAGATCCTTCTTCCTTAGCCCTTGTTTCTGGAGGATTGGAAGAACCTCCCCCTGATATTCCACCATTGTAGGCTCATCTGCCTTCCCCTTATAATGATCTAGATTGGGAAGCGGATGACCTCTTGGTCAATGAGTGTTAGGGGGAGGCCTCTTCTTTATCTTTAGATTAGATGTGTGTGTGTGTGTATGTGTTGTGATGTGTTCCCCCATGTTTATGTTATGTGTTCCTAGATGACCCTTCTCACCCTTGTAGGTGCTTGGATACAAAAGTGATTTTGTGTCGTAAACCTTCCTCTATTTGTATCATCATTCTTCCTCTATTATGTGCTTTGATTTTTGGAAAATTGGGGATGATGCAAAGTATTGGGGGAATTTAGGCTTCCCTTCCATTTTGACCCGATTTTTAATTTTTACTTTGTCTTCGCATGCATTCTTCACATGGTTTAATATAGTATGGGGTTGATGATAATTCATTTATATTCTATTACTATACTTATATAATTCATGAGTAGCTCTGACCCCAAAATATTAGATCACCCCTATGTCTCTTGTTTGTGCTATTTCTCTTTCATTCTTTTATCTTTCTCTCTTCATTGCTTGAGTTGTCCCTCATATGTGTGACAACCTCATTTTCACAATGCTTTGATTTTTAGAAAATGAATTTGTTTCCAACGAATCTTTTCTTGAAAATCCTTGCAACCTTTTTCAAAAATCACATTCTTGACTTGGATCCATAATGAAACGTGTTTCCTTCATCATGGGTTTGCAAAGAAAGAACTTGAAAACTTTCCTACGAGGTGGAAGTAGATTTTTCCTACGGGAGAAGCCTCGAACTTTCCCTCACAAGGGAGAATTTTCTTCCTTTCTAATTCCTTGATGAAGGGAACATCTTTCAAAAGGATTCCTTGATGTAGAATTGATTTGAGAAAAAATGTCTCTTTCGCACTTTCAAACAGTGCGTCCCTTGAGTGGACCCCTCTCCTTATGAAGGGTTCCCGAGGGACCCCTTTAAAATCCTTTCAATTTTTTGACTGTTTGTGTGACTGTCTACTTGTTTTCCTACATGGATGCTTTGTTTTCTGACATTTTTTATCTATGGATTAAAATGTCACTTTGCAGGTGCGCCTATGAATCCGCTTTCCAGTTTGACTTTGTGGAGTCCCCTTTCATTGGGCTTCCTTCATGAGAGATAAATTGGGGGATGCCTCCTTACAGGTCTACAGGCCTATAAGGAACTTACTTCACTGGGATTCTTTCATGAGAGAGAACTTGGGGGTTTCCTTCTTGCAAGTCTTTGGGCCTATGAGACACTTTCATCCTACGAGTTTTTCCCATTGTTGGTTTGAGGGCCTTCAGTGTATTTTGTGCCACTTCATAGTTTTGCGGGGCTATGGAGTCCTTTTGTTCAAAAATCCCTAGCGAGAGTACCTATGGAGTCCTTTGCCTACCCTGCACTTTCGAGTTCACCAAATTGTGGTCTACTTCCTCGATGATTCAAGTATACATCTCTAACCCTACTAACTATTTGATCTAATTTACTAAACACTCATTAATATTCATGCTCGCTAAAGTGGGGGTAAAATGTATAGGAGGGAATTTTCACCTCTTAAACAAATTCCTCTTTCACATACCCTCACCTTAGAAAATAAAATCTGAAGGAAAAATTCCACATCACCCACCTGCCTTCCATGAACTTGGCATTCGTCTTGTGTGTCAGTGAGAGAATATTTATCAGGGATGAATGCATGGCATGTAGACTTATGTGTGGTGTGTTGTCATCCGTGATGGATTCCTACGTCTGAAGTTGGAAGAGGTGTTACATACCTGATTGGGGCTGAATTATAACGTCCCTCTTCGACCAACTGACTCAAAAACACCTTATTCCTTCTCATCCCACCTCCAAAAACATTCATTCTCACTTCATTTCACCCTCTAGCAATTCTCTAGCAATCTTCTTTCACATTCTCTTAGCAACTCATTCAATTCTTCACATTCTCAAGCAATATTCCAGCACTCCATTTTTTAGCATTGCAACAACATTGACACTCCATCAACTCCACATTGCAAGTGTGATGCTATCATAAAATTTGTGGGCTTGGAGTCTTGCGAGACCTCCCTTCATCACTTTTGTGGTTGTGATGACTTTTCCAAGTCCATACCTTTCATTCTCCCTCCATTGGCTAGTGATATTTTGGGTGGAGGTGGTAACATTTCACTCCTCTCCTTTGTGATTTGATAGAGTAGCATAGTATTGTTTTGTAGTGTTCATTACAATATTTCTTTCTACTTTTTTTATCGCATATTCTATTCTATTGCTTTATAGTTGTCTGTGGAGGTGGAAACACCAAAATGGGGGTCTGACTGAGGAAAGCCTCTATATAGCCCCAACAATATTCCCTCTTTCTTGTGTGTATGTGGACATGCGCATGGAGCTAGCTGGTGAATAGACACTTTTGTGAGATTATCTTCATCACCCTAGCATTTATCTACTTGCTTTATCATCTCCATATCTATTTCTCATACTTCATTATTCTGTTTACCTCATTAAAATCAACTATCTCGGCTGTCAGTAAGTTTTTAGGTAGTTTTTACTATACTTCATGTTTTCTAGCCATACAGAGGCCAGTGTGCCTAAGAGATGCTAGTGTGCCACACTATTTTCCCAGAACCATGCTACTGTCCTTAGACAGAGAGTTGTCTAGGGTACAATACCAACTCTAAAAACTAGCTTTCCTCACCTAAACATGAAGTTTGGGTCTGTAGAGTGATAGAAGTACTATATAGTGCTCTTCACTCTCAATCCTCACCCCAAGAAATCCTTTAGAGTGAGGTAAGTTAGGGAATACCTCTGTTCTCGGCTCTCTGTGATCTAGATCCTTGACGTGGTTGGTCCCCCTCTCTTACAATAGTATCCCAAGTAAGAGCCAATTTTTTTTCAAATAATAAAATACTAAAACAATATAAGTCTACAGTATGGGATACTATAGAAATATTTGATGCTTTTTATATAGATTAGATAGAAAGGTTAAAAAATGCAATGGCTAACTTCTTAGCTAATATTGCAATATGAACTAATGATATAAACTTTTCTAGTGATGATCATCATTTACTAATTTTTTTGCATTGTGTTGAGGAATACCACAATTATGAAATAGATTAAATCAAAATCTTGTAAAAATTATGGATGGAAAAGAAACAGTGTTTGGGAATGAAATTATTCAATTAAAAATAAAGTCCCAAAGGGGTTGGTAGCCTTAGAAATGGTTTATGATAATTTAGATAGGAATGTTGTTAAGTCAAGCCCTACCCATGAAAGTGATCTTGAAGAAATAAATCTGGTAACAAAGGCTTTCCCTAAGAAATTCTACATTGGGAAGAAATTAGACTCTAAGATTAGACTTATACTTATTGCTTTATTAAGTATGAGCATATTTTTGCATGGTTTTATGATGACCTAAAATCTTATAGAAATGATTTATTCTAGAATGAGATTCCTTGGAAGCCTAATGCTAAGACTTTCAAACAAAAGCAAAGACCAATCAATCCAACATTGGCACCAAAGATGTAGAAAAAATTGATGAAACTTAGAGAAGGGGGGATCATAAAGCCAATCAAGCATTCTACTTGGGTTTCTAACTTGGTACTAGCAAGAAAGAACTAAGATATAAGGTTATGTGTTGATTTTAGTAATTTGAATATATCTTCATTAAAGGACAACTATCCACTACCCAATATGAAGGTAATTTTGTAGAAAGTGACTGGTTGTGAGTTACTATCCATGATGGATATTTTTTAGGATACAACTAGGTAGTGGTAAGAGAATCAAAATAATATAAGATTGCCTTTACTACACCTTGGGGAACCTATTTTTATGTTAGGATTCCATTTGGACTGACTAATATTGGGACAATTTTTTTAAAGGGCTATGAATGTTGTATTTGTTTATTTGATTGATGTGATTATGGTAGTGTATCAAGATGAATTAATTTCCTTTTCCAAGAAAGTAGAGGATCATTGTATACATGTTGAGAAAAAAAATCAAAATCTATTTGTCAAAGGATGGGATCATCATCAATCCTTATATATTTTTAGCCATTCATAAGATTCCAATACCTAAAACTATGAAAGGAATCTAGTCATTCTTTGGGATGATTAAATGCTTAAGAATCAAGAATAAATAATTTGGCGAGATGAAGCTTTTCAAGCCTTCTATAATATTAAAGAAGCTAATAAACAAGCACCAATCTAAAATCCATTGAATTTTCAAAACCTTTCCAAATATTTTCTTTTTCTTCCTTTCATACCATAGATATTGTTTTATTACAGAAAAATAAAGAAGGTTATGAGCAACCCATTGAATTTTATAACAAGTCACTCCAATCAACATAATTTAAATGTGATATCATGGAAAAACAAGCCTATGGTTTAGTTAAGGTTGTGAAGAATTTCATGCCATATTTGGTAGACACCAAAGTGATTGCTTATGTTTCCATTGTTGCATTCAAGGATATCTTCACCCAACAAGAATTCATAGGGAAGAGATGCAAATGGATAAATAAGATCCAAGAGTTCAATATAGACATCCAACTAACAAAGCTTGTCAAAGGAAAAGGTTTAGTTGAGCTTATGGTTGAGTCTAACCTTGATGCAAGTTAGATAAATCAAATACAAGATGATACACATTTGAAGGAGTGCAATTTACAATCTTGTTCTTGGTACAAAGATATTGTGTTAGTTGAAGAATATGCCTTGTCCAAAACATATGAATGATTAAGTATGTCATATTTAAGGATTATATATATTAGAGAAATAGAGATGGTGTATTACTTAGATATGTGTTAATGAAGAATAGGCTGATAAGATTGTTGAAGAAATGTACAGTAGAGTTTATGGATGGAATTACATAGCCAAAACAATTGCATATAATATTTTTAGGTCTCGTTATTGGTGTCCCACTTTTTTTGATGATACATATAAATAGTAAGACAATGTGATGCATGTCAAAAAAATTCAAATTGAAATATTATGGTGTCTACCATTAAGAAAATTGACTATGGAAACCCATTTTTAACAACGGCGTATATATTTTATTAGGGAAATTTCTAAAAAATCTAATGGCGGTTAGAGGTGGATTTTGGTGGCATATGATTACTTTACCAAATGGGTAGAATTCATTCCTACAAAGAAATCTAGTAGAAAAAATGTGATGTATTTCTTCATGAAAAATATTTTGATTAGATTTGGGACTCCTATCAAATTGGTTGTAGACAATGTTGTGTGCTTCAGGTCTAATGAGTTCACAACCTATTGTTATGATTATGAAATTGATATATCCTATTCATATCCATATCACCCATAAGGGAATGGAAATTGAATATAGCAATAAAAGTCTAATGAAGGTTCTAAAAATAGTAATTGGGAAAAACAAGAAATTATGGGGTTCAAAACTAAAATTAGCACTATGGGCTCACAAAATAACAATAAAGAAGACCACAAGGAAGTATCCTTATGAATTTGTGTATGGATTAGACGCAAGGATACCAATAAATAATATGTTACCAATTTACTACTTCATTCAATTGTATGATGAAGATATTGATGATGTTATGAAATTTACAACCAATCAAATTACAAAATTGGATGAATCTAGGAGAGATGCATATAAAACCAATCTCAAAAAGTGTCAAGAAAATGTGTCTCAACCTTTCAATTACATAAGGTATTGTTGATAGGTAAGTATGGGGGGCATAGTGTTGATGGTGTTTTCTGCATAGCAACAACTCATACATAATATAATATTCTATCTCTCTTGAAAGGTAAATCTCTATCAGCAAGCCTCAAGAGATAACCCCAAGGTCTCTAATGCCAGGTCTTGACAATGCATAAACAACTTAGTGATAAATGTGAAAATGCTGCTAATCACAATGGGACCTTACTACAAGCAAATACTGAATCTTTAATTTATCAGATCTAGCAATATGATGATACTTCAATCCTAAATCTAACCCAAATGATAAAAGAAATATTAAAAGATAAGGGTTTCAAATAGATTTCTAAATTTAACACTATTCCTAAGATTAAAAATGCAAATGATAAAACACTTGAAATGGACCAATCCCTCAGAAACTAATTTCTACTTGACCCAGATGGATCTACAATCTTATATAAATAGTGCAATCTTCTAAGGTGTTAAAGATTTTTAGATCACGAACATTCATTTAAAGCAACCCTATTGCAATTGAAATGAATAAACCTTCACAATTGAACTAAGCACAATGAATATAAAGTCTAGGCTAACTTTGTAAAGCAACTAACAATCAGTTGGTTGTGAAAAGTATGGACCAGAGATTGCTGCAATACTTCAAGTACTAAATCATAAACACTATCAATTTATATAACATTAAACCTAATGCATTTATCAAATAACTTAAGTAATTCAAAAAATAGTGTAGACACTTAAAAATGACCTAGGCCTGCAAGCTCTATTTTAACCACTTTCATCCTAGCATAATTATGACATTTAATTATGTCCTTGGTCCACATTCGACTATTAATTAAATAATTTATAATTGTTTAATTAATTCATGTCCTTTTATTCTTCATGATTATTAAATAAATAAATTTTAATTTATTTATTGAATACGTCTTTAATTGTCTAAAGTCTTCCTTTAATTAAATAAATTTGTTAATTTGTTTAATTACCCTTATCCATTTATTCTTCCTGATTATTAAATAAATAAATTTTATTTATTTATTCAATATGTCACTAATTTCCATAATTAAATGAATTTATGAATTTATTTAATTATCAGTCATAATCCTCTTAAATTAAATAATTATCTTTAATTATTTAATTACTCAATTTAACATATTCATCATTTTAAGTAAATTTAAAATGATTTCACTTTCTTCACTGTCAGTCCATTTTAGTAAATAATCTGAAAAAGATTATTTATTATCTCACAAAATCCATATTTTGAGTTGATTTAATTCAAATTGGTAGCTTTCTTCCAAAATTAAAAAAAAAGCAAGCAAATTCTTGTTTTTTCAAAGCTACTTTTCAGTCCACCTTTTATCTTTTTGATTTTTGGAATCTCACAAAGCAGGCTATCTTTATCTTCTTAATTTTGAAAATCTTTCTTTTTGAAATTAATTATCTCATCTTTTCTCCACCGCCGATTTGATTTTCTCAGATGACATCTTAACCACTCGTCTAAGGATTTTACCCTAACCCTGATTAGGGATTATCAAATTAAATCGCATCCTCTGATTTTAGGTTTCTGTCAAGAGTCGATCTCGTTTGTCCATTCAAAATTACATTTTCTATAAAATGTCAATTTTGCTCATAATTTAGGGACCACTTCATAATTATAGGCATTATAGTCATTTATCATTGGCATAGGCATAATTTTACTTAAATCCTTCAAAAACTTGCATAGGACATTGTCATAGTTATAATGCTCACACATTTGATCTGAGGGCATCAATCATATGCTGCATGCTAGGAGGTGCTATGGAGGTGAATCATGGAAGCTTCAACGAATATCTGGTATAATTGTTCTTGTTATTTGCTTTCTTTGCGCTTCATAACTTCTTTGGGTTTTATTATTGATCTAATCATTGCTAACCTCACACTTTAGAAATTTACCCATTGATACATTTGGTGAATCTGACGCGAATCCTTTGATCTAGCTTGCCTTTTGCAGGTTTTATTGACTTTTTGTTGCAGATTTGTCAGTTTTTGGACAAAACCCTAGGTTTTACCAATTTCTTCATATATTCTACATAGCTATGAATTTTTCTACAATATTTTTACAAAATATTATACATCATCTCAAGAGGCTATAGTAAAAAAATCGAGGGTTTATCATAATCTTTGTGGGAGTTATTACGATTTTAAGTTTTTTCATAAAATTGATCTTTTGGACGTAAATCGATGAATTTTTTAGAAAATTTTACACTTTTGGAAAGTTCTTTAAATTATAATGGGGGTCTATGTTTTACAGATTTAATTTGGAGGTAAAATACAATGCGAAAAAATTCAATCTTTGTTTTTTGTATGGTTTTCAAAAATCCGCGTTTTTGGGTGCAAAACAGGGAATTTTTTTGACTTCTTTACATTTCTGGAAGGCTCTCAGAAAATTAGTAGGGATCTCTTCTTTGAGTTTTTATTTTTCAGATCAATAAAATTTTCAAATAATAAAATCTAATTCGGCTATGTCAAAAACATGTATCTGAAATTGCAATTTTTTGATGAGCTTGTTTTTTTTTCTTTGGCTGCATTATAATATTGTTTTTTGATCTTGTAGGTGATCATAAAGAGCTATAGTAGCAGCAATATCAGTCATATATAAAAGATTGGAAAGAAAAAAACTTTTGGGTTTGCATAAACATACGTTTGTCGAAGACTAAAAATCAAAGAAATTCCTAACTTGTGGTCTTGTAGGTTCGAGTGTCGAAGACTGAATACTATACATTATGCTTGTCTTTTTTAGATTAGTACACATTTATTTTGGTGCACATAAAACGAACATGTTTTACTATTTTTTTTTATTGTGTTTGTAAATGGTAGGTGATTATGCTCTCACCTTGTGAAAACTTGGTGATCAGAAAACCAGACCCATTCTATTTGTTATACACCCTCACAATTTAGTAATCAAAGTATTCTCTCCCCTTGCGCTTTCGGCTGATCCTGGGTGTAAGAGAAACAGTTACTAACTCAAGAACTTGGGCCTATTCTAGTGGAAAAAAAGTACTCACCCCAGGACGACTCAGACCGGTAGCACCCTGACACCGAGGGACTTCTAGTCGGTATATAAAAGTGGATTCTTGGGGAAAGTCCAAGAATCATGCATATGGTTTCGATGATATGGATCCGAAAGGGGACTCTCGCTGCATGGATCATGCCCTATGAACGGAATTCCTGCATTAAACACCTTTTGTCTTAGAGTCCAACCTTTTTTGGCCGTTGCTTTATATAGTGCAGGGTACAGTATCATGCCCGAAGACACTCACTACTGATCCCCTTGAGTAGAGATAGCAGTTCTTGGGAAGTAACTACCCAAGAATTCAAATTTGGTGTGCTCGAATGACGTTAATGAGCTTTGGAGGGGAGCCAATGCCACCAAAATTCTAAGCTATCCGCTCTCGAGAAGGAAAGGTGTTTATCATCAATCTGGGGTATAAAGGTGGGCTATATCAAGTATACAAACCCTTGGCCTATTGGCCTTTTAGGATTGTACTTGTCTTATGTGCACTTGCTTACACTAAAACATCGTGCTTATCAAGTGTTTTCTAGATTTTCAAACAATATACACAACATTCACAAATCTGGACACAAATAATCAACCTTAAACAACTCATACTTTTCAACAAAACATCAAAAAACAATCTCAGTCCTCATTTTGAACCTTAGACTTTGCATTGTTCATCGTAGTCCTCATTTTGAACCTTAGACTTTGCATTATTCATCTTAGTCATCATTTTGAACCTAGACCTTGCATTTATAACATTAATTCCTTAATCAAACATCATCATCTTAGTCCTCAGTCAACATTTTGGCTTTGATCACCTTGTCATCTTACATCAATCATTTCCTTAGACAAACGTTATCATCACCTAGTCATCCTAGTCGACATTTTAGGAAACATAGTCTTGCATTTTCATCCTTATAGAAAATCCAAAAAACATAGGTTGTCATCATCCTCACATTTAGTTGTCATTCTCATCATCCTTATCTGAGCAATCCCTTTTTATTGTTGAGACTAGGCTTCAAAGAAAGAGAGGACAAATGGAAAACTTTGGACAAGATTTCAATCCCAACATCGATAATAACATTTATGACACAAACCAACATTGGAATTTTTCTGACCCATTTCACAACATGAACATTCAATCTTCCATGAACATGCCATCTTCATCACAAAACCCTTATGAACCATTGATACAAAGAGACCAAAATGGATGAGTATATGCGGAAGACTTAGAAACTGCAGCACAAAATCTTGATATAGTCTCCTTCGTAGAAAACTCAGTCTTACGTGACCCTCAAAGGTATCTAGCCATGCTTTTGGACCAAGGGGCTAAGTTACCACGAGGCTTCGACATAAATACTTTTCCACCTCCATCCGTCTACCCTCACTATCAACAGTCATTTAACACAAATCTTGCCATTAATTCCCAACACACGTCTACTTATTACCCTTATCCTAACCTTGACAAGGGAAGTCAACTGTCTGCTAGTCCATTCCATGTCTCCACATCAAATGCTAGTCCTTCACCTATTAATCCCATCCAAGTCCGTATCCCTCATCAACCATCTACCAACCCATGTCAAGTCCCCAAATCATACCATATTGATCTCGTCCAAGTATCCACATCCTATTTTAGTCAACCTTACACCAATCCAGTCCAAGTTTCTATGTCATATCCTAGTCCTTCACATACTAATCCAGTCCAAGTCTCCATGTCATATCCTAGTCCTTCACATACTAGTCCAGTCCAAGTCCCCATGTCCTATCCTAGTCCTTCACATACTAGTCCAGTCCAAGTCCCCATGTCCTATCCTAGTCCTTCATTCATTAATCCTTTTCAAGTCACCCCCTCACAAGCCACATTCAGTCATGAAAATTCTATCATTACTCAAAGGCACATCCCATCGTCTAAACTTGAGGATACATGTCAAAACGAAAGCCCAAAACATGACCTTATAATGTCACCCTCATGTCAAGAACAAGGTAGTCCATCCCATGACCCTATCTTAAACTCCATTCAAGGAGTCCTTCAAGACAATCATGACATCCAAAGTACACCTACCATTGACCAAGAAGTCCAAATCCACGACAACCCCATCTTTGACCAAGACCCTACCATTGACCAAGAAGTCCAAATCCATGACAACCCCATCTTCGACCAAGACCCTACCATTGACCGAGAAGTCCAAAACGATCCACTCCTTGACCTTTACGCCATTCATGATCAAACACTTGCCGACCTTATAAAGGCATCAACTATTGACACTTCCCATGATGAGACACTTGCCTCCATGGGACACATAGACATTATTTCCCCAGAACAAGAATCTTCTACTAGGGACATGCTTGCATATGATCAAGTTATAGCTAAAATCATTGGACTCTATGACACTAAACATAATGATGGCTTCGACATTGCCTTGGAAGCACCAACAGAATCATTTGAACCTGACATGTCACATGATTAGACCAAAGATATCAGTTAGAAATATGTCCAACATGACAATGAAGCTAAGAAACTTTATCAACTAGGGCCATCTATCTTCGTCAGAGTAGGCTTTCTCGCAGATGAGAACATTCCAAGTGACAGTGTCCATAGAAATCATGATGGGTTAGCATCTTGCTTTCAAAACAATAAAGACCCCATCGCAAACAGAATTTGTCAAAGCATGCAATATTAAGGCAAAGGACTAGGCATACATGAGCAAGGAATTCAAGAACCAATACAACTCTAGGAAAATTATAGACATCAAGGTCTTGGCTATTCCTCAGACAACAAATCAAACGATGTTAGTGGTACCTCCTCGATAATGGGGGCAACTTTGTTAGATACAAATGTCAAAATGGAGTCCATGAGAAATCCTTGTCATAAGATTGCTGCCAACACCCCCTCCACCCACACCATGAACCGTCATTCCATCATAAATAAACCTTCCCTTTGGAACCAACAAAAACAAAAGTATTACAAGTCAAAAGATCAAAATCAAATGTCAAAGGCCATTGAATCAAACAAAAGGACAAGTGGACAAATGAAATTAAAATGGATCCCAAAGAAAGATGGATCAAACAAAGACACCAAGTCAAATACAAAAGTCAATCACAATGTGGAGCCACAAGACAAGAGGACTCCCACATATAACACATGTCCACCTCCTTCAAAATGGTCATCAATCAAGGCATATAAAAGTGTTGGTTCCAAACACCATCCCTCCAAAATCCGTCATCCACCATCCCAAGTTTGGAAAATAAAAAGTCATTCATCCAAATGTGCAAACAATATTTCCACATCTACCATCATTCGTCATAATCGTACATCTCGTCTAAAGTCTAAAAATCCCACATCACACATCCATCACATCTTGGCAGCAACTCTTTACCATAAGGACTCTCATGGCACTCTATCGCAATGTGCGTATTCTGATAAGGCCAACTCTAGTAACAGAAAGGATCACAATGACATCGATTAGTTGTATGCAAGCACCATGATCCTGACAGGACAACTCCTTCAACAAGGTCATTATTGACATATTATGGCACCAGTCTCTACATCGACACCGTCAATGGATTCAGAATAGTCAGTGGTCATCTAAAGCATCCAAGCTATCCACAAAATTAGAAATACAAAAAAAATTGAAAAATGTAAAACATCGTCACCCTGATGAAAACCTGGCAAACAGGCATCTTGGTGACACCAAAAAAATCAAAAAGTCAAGAAAATATTAAGGAGAAAAATTTCATCCAATGGTGAAAACCTGGCAAACAGGTGCCCTGGATAAGTACCATGATGAAAACCTGGCAAATAGGCGTCATGTGTAAAATAAATCATCTATGTGGACTTTTACACTTGGGGGAAAGTCGTCTCATTTCCCATGCCTTCCTCATGACATTTACGTCCATATTAGCCCTATCATTTCCATCCATTTTCCCACCTACCTTGGTCTTGACATAAAACAAGCACACATAAGTCATGCTTTGGGAAAAATTTTGACAGGCCTATCCTTTGGTCATACATTATCAGTGAAACATCATGTCATTGCTGACATAAACCTCATTATCCTTATGTGACATAGTCCTTGAAAATCATATGGCAATTCCCTTAGTCTCATGTCTCCCACCCTTTACCAAGGCCACCTCTCATCCTTCATGTTTGTCACCTATCTTGGCTTTCCCTTGTCAAACGGTCTAAGGATACTCCATCATCCATTTTATTCCTAACCAAGTCATTCCAAATGCAATGAGTCTAATTCATACAAGCACATTATCCAAAACGTTACTTGACTGTGTTCATGGCCCAGTTGTAGACCTCCATACTTTTGTTACATTATCATCATCGTCCTCACATTGTTTCAGGATGCATCCTTCCCATGTCAAACAACGTTGTCATCACCTATCAATTGGTATTCAGCTTGACTAGGGGCACAATCATGTTTGTCCTTAGATTCTCATGTGTAGGCATCAGTCATATGCATTTGTCATGATCCTCTTAAACGTCAAAATTCAAAAAAATCATAAAACGACAAAAAGGACAAAAACATCATAAAATGTCATGAAGAAAGACCTAAAAATCATAAAACATCCAAAAGAAAAATACAAAAATATCCAAATCAATGTCAAAATTCTAAAAATGGAGTCAAAGTCAGTCATGTCAGTCATTGTCGAACTACGTTGTCTCTGCACATTTGCTACGTAGGCAAGGCCATCAGTCGATGAGTCATCGAGACATTAGGTCAGTCCCTTTAGGTTGGTCCAAATAAAATCATGGCATTTGTCACAATCGTCACATCGGTCAAATAAGTCAGACATCATCAAACTCAGACACAAGACAGTCATTCGAAACGTCAATGTCAAAATTGGTCAAAATCAGACAGCACAGTCCAATTAATCATACAATCAACATCAGTCAACTTGCCAAAACATATTAGTCAAAACAATGTTAGTCTCGTCACTTTTTGGTCCTCTTCAAGATGTGTCCTTCTCGGATTTGGACCTCGTCAAAATGTCCTTTTCCTTTTTTAGGATGTTCCTTCCTGACAATAGGCCTCGTCAAACTGTCAACACCATCAAATTGGAAAAACTCTTAAACTATCAAAACTGTCAAACCGACAAGAAATCAATCTTTGGCAAACAAACATTGGCAAACAAAATAAAATGGTTGTTAATATTTATGGTCTATCTTGTCTTATCTTTTGACTATCTTGGCTATTTTTTCTTATATTTTTACTATCTTGTCTTTTTGGTCATGTTACTAGCTACCTCGAGGATGTCCCATGAAGGATTTAGAGGTGCGATGACGTCTCCTGGCCTATTTTATTTTCTTCGACTGTTGTCTGTGGATTTTTCTTGACAAAAATACTAGGGCAACATGACCCTTAGTATGAGTTAGGACATTCCTTGTCTATGACTGCTTGTTTTTCAAGTGGATGACCTTGCACACCTTGGTCTACATCATATCATGGTGTTTGTTGTCCATTTGTGTCATTTGTACCGCCCAATGATGATTCAAGCAATGTCTATTAGTTCTTTGGAAAGTTTTGAAGGATTCTTTCATCTAGTCTGCATCTTCATCATCCATATATTTTGCACTAAAATTTCTTTGTCTCTTCATATTAGTCTTGTCATCAATTTCGAGAGCACACTCGTGTTCTTAGAACCTATCTGTCCTCTCGAGGGGGCATACTGCTACCCTCCTCGTCATTCTTCCTCATTTATTTTGCATTGGGGCATATTTTTGACTTATTTTCTTTGTCACAATGCGACATGCTACATTATGATAAAGAGGGGAAAAATGTAGACACTTAAAAATGACCTAGGCCTGCAAGCTCTATTTTAACCACTTTCATCCTAGCATAATTATGACATTTAATTATGTCCTTGGTCCACATTCGACTATTAATTAAATAATTTATAATTGTTTAATTAATTCATGTCCTTTTATTCTTCATGATTATTAAATAAATAAATTTTAATTTTTTTATTGAATACGTCTTTAATTGTCTAAAGTATTCCTTAAATTAAATAAATTTGTTAATTTGTTTAATTACCCTTATCCATTTATTCTTCCTGATTATTAAATAAATAAATTTTATTTATTTATTCAATATGTCACTAATTTCCATAATTAAATGAATTTATGAATTTATTTAATTATCAGTCATAATCCTCTAAAATTAAATAATTATCTTTAATTATTTAATTACTCAATT
Organism: Sequoia sempervirens; assembly: GCA_007258455.2. Classification (NCBI taxonomy): domain Eukaryota; kingdom Viridiplantae; phylum Streptophyta; class Pinopsida; order Cupressales; family Cupressaceae; genus Sequoia; species Sequoia sempervirens. The sequence goes on from VDFB02271358.1 coordinate 968,818,303, forward strand.
TAACATATTCATCATTTTAAGTAAATTTAAAATGATTTCACTTTCTTCACTGTCAGTCCATTTTAGTAAATAATCTGAAAAAGATTATTTATTATCTCACAAAATCCATATTTTGAGTTGATTTAATTCAAATTGGTAGCTTTCTTCCAAAATAAAAAAAAAGCAAGCAGGTTCTTGATTTTATCAAATTTGCTTTTCAGTCCATCTTTTATCTGATTTTTCAAATCTCATAAATCAGGCAGTCTCTTATCTTCTTGATTGTTGAAAATCTTCATTTTTTTAATTAATTATCTCATCTTTTCTCCACCGCCGATTTGATTCTCTCATGTGACATCTTGACCACTCACTTAAGGATTTTACCCTAACCCTGATTAGGGATTATCAGGTTAAATCTCGCCCTTTGATTTTAGGTTTGTGTCAAAGGTTGATCTCATCCGTCCATTCAAAATCGTGTTTCTATAAAATGACAATTTTGTTCATAATTTAGGGACCACTTCGTTATTATAGGTATTATAGTCATTTATCATTTGTTATAGTCATTTATCATAGGCATAGGCATAATATAATTAAATCCTTCAAAACTTGCATAGGACAATGTCATAGTCAAAGATTGTTCACACACTCGATCTGAGGGCATCAATCATACGCTGCAAGCTAGGAGGTGCTATGGAGGTGAATCATGGAAGCTTCAATGAATATCTGGTATAATCATTCTTGTTATTTGCTTTCTTTGTGCTTCATAACTTCTTTGGGTTTATATTATTGATCTAATCATTGCTAACCTCAAACCTTAGAAATTTACCCATTGATATAGATAGAATCACAAGAACCATGCAAGATAAATCAACACAAGAGAATTCACCAAAAGAAAAATGTCTCCAATTGTATTGAATCGCCCAAAGTAGCAACAATTCCAGTATTTTGTTACAACACTTGCTCAAAATGAACTAACTTCTAACTCTTGCTCTACTGCTTAATTCACTCCAGTATCAAAACTATCTATCTTTCTAGCCCTTACAAATAAGTCAGAATGCCATATAAATAGAAACCCCCAAGGCATGTTGGCCTAATTAGAATTTACAATAATAATAAATGGCCATAAAACAAGTTGGCCAAGAGGAATTCAAAATAAAATAGAATATGCATTAAATGCATGAACTCCATCTAGGTTAGCCTGGGATCTCCAATGTAGCTCAGACCAATGCATGCAAAATAATAGGGAAGCACAAATTCTGATGTAGCCCTACATTAACTGCTTTCCCCTTTGTCCTTATTTTGATACACCCTATCATGCACCATCAAAAGTACCCTGTCCAAGTTGGCCATAGGTGGAAAAGGTAAAACCTTAATTCTCCTTTCAATAGATTTAATATTTTCTCTTGATTTCTCCACCGACTTATCCCATTCAACCCTATTGGTTTGATATTTCTCAATGATTGCAATATAAGTGGCCGCATCATCCAACTGATGTTCAGTGACTGGATCCTTAATGACTGGAGAATATACATCTTGCCACCATTTCTTCAACTATTCAAAGCTTAAATTCTTTGGTGTGAACTTCCTTCTCCCTGTCATCAGTTCAAAGAATGAGATGCATCTATCGTAGATATCAGTTAGGGCATCCTCAATTTGCCTCCTATACTTATATATCTTCTTCAAAACCTTTTTCCTTATTTGTAAAGCTTCAAACCATTCCCAAGGTTCTACAGCTCTGGAGGAAGGGAGAATTCCATCACTCACTAGCTTATCCTTAGTGTATTCCATGATGGTCTTGGTCTTCTGCAACAGGAGATCAACATCCTCTTTATCTTGAGCCAATACATCTTTCAACCAATCAGTTTCCCTCATTGCATATCCTTCGGTTGAAAGGATGTCTTTGATAGCATCTCCTTTAGTCTACACCCCTTGTAACCAGTTTACTATGGCAAGAGTAGTGGTCTTCATTATTTCCAACTCAGATATAGTTTCTTGGGGCAAGAAACTTGTAGCAGAAGATGAGGAACTAATGGATTGCAGGGGTTTCATCAAATCTTCCAAATATTTCTTAAGTCTTTCATTCTCTTTCTTCAACTCCTGTTTAGCTTGTGCTTCTTTCCTTAATCTCCCCAGGATCACAGCACTTGAACCCTCATATTCTTCAATATCCTGTTCCATGGAGTTGGGTCCTAGGTTGATGGTTTGCATGTTGTAATCACTCCTAGTAACCTCATCTCTACTCTTTTCAGTGGCCGAAGTAGCAATGTGGACCACTCTGTTGTTTGCTTCATCCCTTTAGATCTTGGAGATAACCCTAGCCTTCTTCTTTCCCTTACCTTTTCCTATTTTTTCTAGTAGCTCATCCCAATTGGGAGGGGTATCATCCACAATAATTTTCTTTCTCTTTATTTCTTTGTCAAGCCAACCTAGAACAAAAGACTCTGACTGCATTTCACTCTGTCCCACTTCTTCCTACTAACCTTTGGTGCATCTTCCTGCTTCTCAGGAATCTCTTCATCTTTATCATGTTCTTCTCTACCATGCTTCTCTTCTACATGCACTGGTGATGGAGTCTTAACAAGAATTTCCTCTATCTAAAGAGGTCTGTCTTCTTCACTTCTAGTAGGAGAATCCTCATAAGTTACATAGGGAGTTTGTAGAATTTTCTCCATTTCTGCAGCTGCACTATGAAGCTCACCTTCTTGAAATTCTTCTCCCCCTTCACTCGATGGGTGCTCCACATTTGCTAGTTGTTCTGATGCACCATGTGGCTCATGGGGTAGAGAAGCCTCTTTATGTTGTTCTATAGAAAAGGTTGTTGGAGGAATATCCTTCTTTGGCACACAGTCCTTGGGAGAAGTTCTTGATCTCCTCATGTATACCTATGTCTTCTCTCCATAACTTTCTACATTTACCATTGTTGAAGGATAAACTTCACCTTTCTCCTTGGAAGGTCCACCCTTCTTCCTTGAACCCCTTGTTGTTTTCCTCCTTTTAGGTGTTGGGGCACCGTCCTTTTCTTCTCCTTCACCGGGTTCTTCCTCTATAGATTTTTCTATCCTTGAAGTAGCAGTCCTCTTTTTTTCTTTTGGTTTCCTCTATTTCTCTTGCTCTTCTGCTTGGGAACCTTTGATCTTAATCTTAAAAGGAGAATCCAGCTTGGTCTTTCCCTTAGGATCTTCCTCAGCTAACTCCTCAGAAGTGGAATGGGATTTTAGATCCCCCATCAGATTATAGGTGCATGGCACGCCTTCACTTTCAATCTCCCAGACCTTGTGTTTGAGCCACAACTTGGTGTATTTCGTCACAGGGGTCATGATTTGTTCTAATTCAGTTTTTTCTTCTTCTAGCTAGTCTACTTCTCCAATTGTCCTATCCTTAATTGGCTCATAATCGTGACTTTGGATTAAGTCTCCATCATCTTCCACCTGATCGGGAACCATTTTCATACTATACATTCAAACCACATCAACTGGGAGTCTAGAGAATTTATTCTTTCTTACCTCAAACTCATCCTTGCTATTGGCCCAATAGTCCTCTATGTCATCTCTGTGGTGGTATTCCCTGCTGGCTTTCTTTTGTGCTTCACTAGTGATATCAAAACCTAGCCTTTTGGAATGGTAAGACAACCCAAGAGTGCTCATTTCCTCCTCAGAAGCATAGGCTGAATTAATTGAAGGGCATACCTCACTAGTACCTATCTTAAGAGGAAAGTCTCCACCAAATCTAGTTTTATTCTTATCTTTCTTTACAATGGCATCAAAGTCACATATTTTCCTTGTGATCTCCAGAAGTATAACATGGTCTGTGGGATACCTTGGAAGCCTATATGGAGCCCTCTAACAACCATCAATTCTTATGTAAGAGAAGGTGGGAAACTGTATGAACCAAGCCCCATACTTTTTGATCAGTTCCTTAGCATCATCTGATATTCTCACATGCTCTGCACCTTGGAGAAATCTAGTGATGTGCATGGTGAATGCATCATTCACCCTCCTGTAACTTGAGCTTCCTAAGTGCAATTGAGGATAAGCCTCATAAATCACATCCTATCCAAATATTCCTCTTGTGCTCAATCCTTTATAGGGATGGAATCTTGCAAGTGCATACACTAAATAGGAAGTCATGGTGAATGTCTTAGTCTATAGCACATTACACATTTGTTCATAAGTCGCAGTGCTTATAACACCTACCCAATGATAGTTAATATTTTCCTACTCCATCCTCACAATAACATGGAACATCCAATTCTAGAACATACCTGCACTCTTCAGGCCTACCACCTGGCTAAGCAATGTGATGGCATTATAGACTTCTTGTTTAAACTTTTCCCTATGCAATTGCTTAGGAAGTTTTGAGAAATGAGACTTTGGCTTCTCAAGCCAAGAATTGATAACTTGTTGTGACTTAATAGTCTCCTCCTCATAGTACCTTTTAGCTACCTCCATATTGAAAGCCACCACATGAGATCTGTCTGGCATATCAAAAGTCTGTGCAATAGAGACAGGGTTGAGATTAGCCAATACTCTCCCTTGAGGACTGACTATCCTTTGTGAATCCCTATCATAGTGTCAGGCACATTCCAATACCAACTCATAACACTGAACAGTGGGTGGAAATCCTGCTACATGAGATAATCCCAATTCCTTTAGTCTCCTAGCCAACACTAGAAGATATTCTTGTGCCATCCTTGCCTTAAACTTCTCATAGTCCCATCAACCCACATTTGTGTCTGAAACTTCAGACCAGACAGAGGATATCTTACTTTCTGAGATCCTGCTCTTTATGTCCAATTTAACTCTTTTTGCTTCTGAGATAGAGGATCCCTCCATATCACCCTTAGCCATTCCAGCTGATGCCTTGCTAGCTTCAACCTGCATCCATCAAATACTAACATGAAAATCCAATTGTTGATAACATATTTGTCAAAGTGTTAGCTCAAAATCATAAGAAAACCATCAACCAACTATAAACCACCAAACTGAGAAGTTCAGGATTCCACGCTAACTGGGGAAAACCAGTTTGGGAGGAACTTTGGAAAATTCCAGACTAGGCGAATTTTCCTGAATAAGGCACAAATATCAACAATAGATCATCAAAAATGAATAAAGGATGCATAAAACATTGTAATCTATCAGTTAAAAGCACAAAATGTTAAGCATTCATCAAATACTCATCCATCTCATCCAATCTCTAAGTTCCACAAAGTTTTCTAGAGAGTTTAGAAAAATTCGGCCAGACCATAATTCTACGAAAATAGCAATACCATATGAACTTCAGGGAAACGAAGGGACGAAGGAGAAACCGGGAAAAATCCAGGATTGACGAAAATCCACGAAGAAGGAAAGATTCTAGATTTTCAACACATTCTAGGAAAACAGAGGGGACGAGGAAACTCGGGGAAATCCACCAACGCAGAAAAACCTGAAACTGAAGGAAAACCCAAATATTGACATTCTCACATGATTTCGCTCAAACTGATCAAACGATCACAAATTTGAGGAATTTGGGCCTACAAAAAGTTTGACCTGAACCTCCTATTGATTTTCATTGAACCTAAAGCTCCTCTTAAAGCAAATTGAAAGGGAATGGCTATGCCCTAGGTATGAAACCCCAAAGATCCGCCATTGACGCACAAAAAAGCTCAGGATTTAGGTTACTCAACTGCTAGGTTTCAAAGTATTGTCATGGCCCACAAGCAAGAAAGATGAAAGTGAAAAGCAAGCACAAAACTCACTTGGGGAACCATGAATCTAATCAACATCATGCAACCCTAGCTTTGGAATACCCAAACACAAAGAAATTCAAACTCCAAGCATATCTAGAACACCAAAGGACCACTCACATTCATCAATCAAAAGATAGGCAATGTGTACATACCATTTGATGAAATGGAAATCGATTATAGCAATGACAAACAAAAATCCCAAACACCTGAGCAAGCTTTGACAACACTGACGCCCAGAAAGCAACTAGCAAATCACACAATTCGGAGGTTCAACACACCAAATTCAGCCAAGCACAACAAGATTGAACACCCCAATTCAATAGAATGCAAATGATAAAGCATAATGGCAAGAAAATCCCCAAAAATTGATTAAATACATCCCTCACAATTCGTACGAGTGATCATAAATGCAGTCAACAAGACAAGCTGAAGAAACTCATAAACCCGATGGAAAAATAGAATTTTAGAAAAATCCGGTCCATGCAGAATTCTGCGAAGTCCCAGATTTCCCAAACTACAGTGATAATCTCTTCACTGGGCTCTGAGTGAAATCGGGGAAAATCCGGATGGAGCGGAAAATTCTGAAATGGAGTAAAATCCTGAACTTTGTTCAAAACTTAGATTTTCAATGTGCAACTTAGGGGAATCACTTAAGAAAGAAAGATAAACATTTTAAGCTTATGCCAAGGCAAGGTAAATCCTCAAAATCAAAGAGCCAAAACACCAAGGACAAAAGCGAAAGAGGGTCCCTGCTTTCAGTGGGGCGTGTGTGCGAAAACTACACAACACATAGGGGGTACCCCCTAGCAAGGAGTCTGAAGGGATCATCCCTCCAATGGAGGGTCCAGGGGGCTGCACGTCCCAGTGGGTGCTTAGGGGCAGTGCCCCTGAAAGCTAAATTTTATTTATATTTTATTATTTTTGTTGATGTGAATAAATGTATTGTAACTAGTTAATTCACTTACTAGGGACTTAGGGGACATATTCACATGTTAAGTTTACTTAGGTCCTAAGATTATTTCTAAAAGACTTAGTTCTCATCTCTAGATTTGATCTTTTCTTAGGTAGTTATGATAAGTTGTCTCATATCATAAGATTAAGACATTTTTCATAATCTTATGAAATCTTATGTCTCACCTTGCCTATATAACCAAGGGTATCTCATTTGTAAATTATTTGTTGGATAATCAATTCCATTGCAATCTTGAACATTGCATATTGATCTCTTTGTGCTTTATGTTTGGTCCCTAGATCTTGGGTATCTCCATAGCCAACTCTAACAAGGCATCAGAGTGGATTGGACACCATTGTATAGTCTTTTTTGAGAGATCTTGGTAGATCTTGAAAATTTGAGTATGCTCTGCTCTTGCATTGTATGATGATCTAGAGAATCAGAAAAACTTGCTAGAAATACTAGATTTTGGGAGGGTTCCTCTTTGTGGCTTTGTATTGCAGATTCAAATCAGACCTTTTTGGTGCAAATATGAGCTCCCCATTTAGTTTAGGGTTTTCGAGAAAGGGTATGTACAGGATCATCATGGAAAAAGCAGGCCCTTAAGTGGCGAAAAATTCAGAAAAATCAGAGTTAGGCAACTTGACGTAAAAATTTGAATAAGTTATCTATATTATTTCAAAAAATATGTAAGAATAGAATTTGTAGAAAATTGAATGTAGTTTCTAAAAAACTAGGTTTATTTAAAAATAAAATCTATTTCGTGAAAATTTGAAATTTCAATGCAATAGTACTTAAATTTCAGGGAAAAATAAGAAGTAGGTGTATGTCTGACCACCCTAACCACAATAAAATGATAATATTTTTTTATAAGATCTTAGATATAAGTAGAGGACTCATGTCCCTGATGTGATGTATATTTTTTTATAATTTTTTTCCAAGTAAATAATTAATTATGAACTTTTTATTACAACTTTTAAAAAATATAAAAAACCCATATGTCTGACCACCTTAACTTGGTCAAAACTTCATGAAATTTAATTTTCTTTTTAATCCTATAGTATGTGAAGCATAGAATGTGACACATGTTTCAGATTCAAAAAATGTGATACCATTTGGAAGCTATAGATGTTTTTCAATCAACCTATCAATCAGGACTTTAGTCGTAATTCAAATAGAAAATGAATAATAATTATTTATTAAATTCAAAGTAAAGCATAATTTATATTGGTGGAAAGCTAAGAATATCCTTTAAAAACCCTTTTTGTTTCATAATTTTGGGTAAGAAAAAATCATCAGCCACATACCCTACACATACCCATCATATCGCCACTTTTTAGCCCATCATGATCCTGCACATACCCGAAAGTCAGCTTTTCCTTTTTTTTGTCCAAATCAGACATATGAGGCCAAAACAATGAGGGTTTGAAGCTAAAGAGTGGTTTCCAAATCTAGAAGGAAGCTACAATTTTGGAGCGTTTTGAGTCAAATTTGATCCTACCATCACGTCCAAAAGGCCCAAAAACCCTAAGATCAACTATCAATTTGTCAAAATCCGAGAACTTCACTTGGGGCTTGGGGACAATTTTTCTCCTCCTTGGTCGTACGACCATGTTGCAATTAATGTTGGGTATGATCAAAAATTTAATCGGTTTTGTTAAATATTTTTGATTTTTTTTATAAATATATATAGTTGAAATTCATTTAAAAAAAAATTCAAGTCACAAAATTTTAGTTTGCACAAAGCAGAGTAGGGTACGGTGGTGTTGTGGGTGCCATGTGACACAACTGTAGTGAGCCACATGACATCGCGACCCACACACATAGGCCATGCCATAGTTCACTGGTGGCAACCAGAAACTAGACAACATTCCAAGGAATAAAAAAATATTTTTTCATTTTTTCAACCACCAATTAAGAGTATATACTAGCAATTCAAGATTAAATTTAGAAATATTCCTATAGTCAGTGGTAGAAAAATATTCCACTAGATTTTGACCAACTTAGGCTGACTATGATGTTCATTTGAACATCAATTTTAAGCTTTGGTTCCAGTGAATATGCCCACAGGACTAGGTAATTTCTATTTTGATAGTCGTCAGCCTATCAAATTTAAGCTCATGACCTATTGATGTCAGCAAGCCTAAAATTTTTTGCCCCCCTTAGAGTTGGCATTTTGTTTTTGAAGGGTTTTTTTCAAACACTCATAACTTGGATTCAAGACCTCTGTTTTTTGAGTAATTTTTTTGATTTGCAACAAAATTTTGTGCTCTTCGCAGTGGTATACTTTTTTATTTTATTTTATTACCTATTTTTCTTGAAATTTGAGATTCTCATAGGTGTTGCTAAGTAGTTCTCATTTTGGGAACTTTCGGGGCTTTGTTCTTGCTCCTACAATAACTTTTTTGAGTGATTTTTTTTTTAAAGTGCATAATTTTTTATTTAATTTGTAGTGGTGTGATCAGATTGATCCCATTTTATGTAAAAAAAAATATTTGAGCTTGTGGAAAAATTTATCATCTGCAAACACTAAGATCAAGTCCACTTTGTTGTTTTTGGCAAGTGGAAATTGTAATCACACTAAATGTAAAGTGCCAAATCATATATTATTGGGGGGAATTCTTGGTTGAGTGATTTGGGGGGAGTCTCTTGGTGCATTCTTTTTATTTGTATGCTTGTGCTATTCTTTTCCATGGATCATTCTAAGGTTTCTTTGCTTACATCATATAATTATTCAACATGGCATCAAAATGCATTGAGTATTCTAATGACTAGAGGTCATTCTCTATATATTGAAAATAAGGTACTTGAAACTACAGATGCAGATAAAAAGATAAAATGGATTATTGCACATACAAAAGCTCTTGTATTCCTTTGTAAACTAGTTTCTCAAGATCTATTATTTCAAATTGAATCATGTAAGAATTCTCATGAAGCTCAGAAAGAATTGAAAAATTTGTATGGTACTAGAAGATGGGGTAAGAGGCTATCAAATTGGTGATAAATTGATGATCCTTGATCCTAAAAAATTTTACACCATCGAAGACTACATCACTAAAGTTAATGATCTAAGAGAGCAAAATAAAGCATGTGGAATTGATAAGGAGGTAATTTAGTTGGTCTACAATACATTGAACAAACTTGGTCTTGATTATGCTTCTTTTGTTTCTAGCTTTCATACTCATAGGTTGACTATGGGGTCTGCATATACTACACCTTCATTTACATCATTTTATGACATGTTAATACATGAGTAACAAAAGCTTATATTGATGGGTCTCATCAAGTCATCCAAATCTCAGGAATTGTTGGCTAGTCAGGTGAAGGATTAGAAGATATTGATAAGAAATAGAAGAAAGAAAATAATAATCCACATTCAAATCAAGAATTTTTTTTTTCTCTTCTAGAGAGAACTAATTTAAGAAGAATTCTACTTGTTCATATTGTGAGAAGCTTGGGAATGATGAAAATATTTTTATAAGAAGGATACTGATGAGTTGAAACATCCTCTCAAAAAGAATCAAATTGATTTTCCTTCTAGAATGTTCGAGTCATCTACTACTTCTTCAAAATAGTATAATAAGGAAAATTGTCATGTTAGTTTGGATTTTACATCAAGAAATAAAGGGAAAGCTCTTTGTGCTACTACAGGTCTTAGATTAGGGAGATGGATTTTACATTTAGGATCATCTCATCATATGCTATCTTCATAATCTATATTCTCCTCTTTTGAGCCTTGTGCTATGTATCCTAGTTTTATGGGAAACAATACATACATGAGTGTAATTGGGAAGGGATCTATTGATATTGGGGAGGACACTTTCAATGATGTTTTATGTGTAGCTCATTTTTCAAACAACCTTCTTTCCATCCATCAGATTATATATGGTGGAGATGGAAAGACTATGGAATTCACTCTTGATTCAGTTATCATTAGAGACTTGGAGAGTAGAGAGATTCTTACTACTAGGATGGTTGATCATTCATCTCGGTTGTACACCTTTGTAGATTTTTCTTCTGATGACAAATTTGTTCCTTCGACTGTTGATAACACTTCTAGTGTGAACCATGATTCAGGGGAGACTTTTGGATACTTTAACTTGGGAGTTCTCACATCGGATCCTCTTCTTCAGACTTTCATTTCATCTCCTCCATCTACTATTGCATTTCATGATGCTTGTATTGCTACAAATATGACTTCTTTTGGTTTAGTGCAGTAGGATCTACATCATCTTCTAGGTACATATAATTGGGATGCATACTTGACATACATTGGTGGGTTGTTTGTTGAGTCTCACATTTCAAATTTTGGAGACAACATTGATTGAATACATCTTCTCCTTGATGGAGATGATCCTTCTTTAGTTGTTGTGAGGGACCCTCTTGTTCATTCTCTACATGACCATTCTTTGTAGTTTGACATGAGTGTGGATACTTTTGGATAACATTTGGAGGAGGTTTCTTTCTCTTCACAAGAGGCATACTCTTCTTTGGAGTGTGTTCTACATTCGTCTTTAGGATATTCTAGATTGACATCTTCAGCTGTGTAACCTAGAACACCTATTTGGAGTGTGTCAACTTTTGGCATCAACATGGAGACACTTGAGCATAGTTTAGAGACATCACATATCATTCTTCTTCCCACATCTTCCTTTCAGGAATGGGAAGACATCCTACATATCATCTTGGTTTTTTTCCTTCCTAAGGGGAGGAATATTGCTCAATGAGACTGGATCATCTTTAGCATTCAATGTCAAGCTTCTACCATTGTAGGAGAATCACCATTGAGGGGGGTTGCATGTCTCTCTTCTTCTCTCTTATGGGGGGTGGTCTTTTTCCTCACATTGGTTTTTTTCCCTCTCATTCATCATTGAGAGTATTTTGTGTTTCATCCCTCTTTTGGGGAGGATTTTTGTCCCACTGGATTTTCTCCTTTTCTCCATTTTTGAGAGATTTCATTTGAATATGTACATGGGTACCTAACATAGCCTCGTATTCAAGACCCATCTTTGCATCATTTGCATAATAATCTTCTCCCTAAGTTGCACTTAATGGGGGTGTTGGTGTGAATAAATGTCTTGTACCTAGTTAATTCACTTACTAAGGACTTAGGGGACACATTCACATGTTAAGTTTACTTAGGTCCTAAGATTCCTTCTAGAAGATATAATTGGCATGTCTAGATTTTGTCTTTTCCTAGGTAGTTATGATAAGTTGTCTCATATCATAATATTAAGACACTTGTCATAATCTTATGACATCTTATGTCTCACCTTAGCTATATAACCATGGAGTTCTCATTTTTAAATCAATTCTTGGATAATCAATTTTATTGCAATATTGAGCATTGTATATTGATCTATTTGTACTTTCAATTTGGCCTCTAGATCTTGGGTATCTCCATAGCCAAATCTAACAATTTTAAATCTAGACCATTCATCATTATGTCTTAAATTTGATGGTAGATATTTTGTTGGTTTTATTTTCCCTAAAAGACAACCCTATTTTATGAGGGCACTATATTATGGTTGTGTATTGTGATGTATTCTAAGATTCTGATAGTGGTCATGTTGCCTTTGGATCTTTGGTTGGTGATACTCCTGTGAGAAAATTTCTCTACAAGTATATTGTAATCTTTGTGATTTATGAATAATATATTGGGTGGCTTTTAGAGTGTGGAGGTTTTCTCTTGAAAGGGTTTTCCCCACGTAAATCACTATGTTGTGGTATGGATGATATTTATGTTTATTTCTATTTAAGTTTTTGTAATTGTTGTAAATATCTATAAAGGTTTTCATTATCCTCCTCTCAATATTAGTGTATGAAGTTGTTCTGCTACCTTACCTTCCTTACAAGAAGCAACAAAAAGTTAAATACTTGTTTGATAAAAGGGTGTCAAACATAAATTTCATGATAGGTGACATGATTTTTATGTGGAATGCTAGAGTCCAAGACATGGGAAAACAGAAAAAAATTAAAGTTATATGGATAGGTCCCTATGTCATGTCCAAAACTTATAATGAAAATTCATATTTTCTACAAAATTCGGATGGTGAAACTTTATAATTTCTAGTACATATACAATTCCTCAAATCCAATTTTTCATAAAATAGGATATATCCATGCACATTGTATTTTAGTGTAAATTTTTTATCGTTGTTGTGTCAATTTTATTCATTTTTTGTTTGGTCTACCAAGAGATTCATGGATCCTCATATTTTTCTGCTAAACAATAATTCCAACTAGAGCCACTGGTGGTACTTGTTTTAGTTTTGGATCTTAACCCTTTTAATACATTTAAATTTTTTCTAAGTGGTCATATTTGTTAGGGTTTTTAGTATAATACATTAGGGTTTTTGGAGTAACCCTAAACCCTCATCAAAACCATTTATACTTTTATTATGTTTTCTCCTTGATTGTTGTCTCTGATATCCTAGTCCCTTAAGTTATGTCTCCAATTCCTTCATTTCATTTGGTAACTGACCTCATTCACCTAAGTACTAGTTAAGTCTGTTACCTTTAAGCACCTTAAGTATCGATTGAACTTTTGTGTTTTCCTGAGTCCCACTTTACACTTGGCATAATTTCATGTATTTCCTTCAATTTGCAAGAAATTTTTGTGTTGTTATTATCTCCTTGTGAACTTATGAAATAACCGTCTATTTCCTTCTATTGCTGACTTGTATGGGTTCTTCACCAACCAGATCTATATGTTGCTCTCTTAAGTTCCTTTTTGTTGCTAACCTATTCTTCAGGTTCATGGTGCATTAAAATATCCCATGATGTCTTGTAAACCATATGTTTATAGGCCCCTTCTCCTAGTAACTTAATATTTTCCTTTATACATTTTATTTTAAAAGGTATTTAAGTTATCCAAATACAAGCCTGTCAGGTGGCCCCACATTCATCATTGTTAGCACCAAGTGTCATATTTTATTGAGTTGTAATAGTTATAACCTTCACAAAAGATTTTAAGCTTAAAAATTTCTCTCAATGAGCCCTCAAAAATATCTTTCATATGATTTTAATTTGAGTTGTTACCACATCATATTATCCACATGTATTGTTTTCTTGTCATGCTACCTTAAACCTTTGCATGATAATATTCAATCAGCTCCTTGTTTCTTCGAACTCCCAAAATCATTACACATCTCTCTTCACTATTTATTTTGTTGTTTCATAGAAGAAAACCTTGTTGAGGAGGCTTATAAGGTTTCCACTTTGTTCTTATGATTCTCTATAATTTTTACACATGTTCCACATCAACATAAAAGGGAAAATGTTTTTTTGTTTCTAGAAATGATTTTAAAATTTTGTAACTGTCCTTGATCTTCAATAAATTGATAGTCCACATTCAAAAATGGAGAATGGCTATCATTGATTGTGCCTTCAAGCATGAGAAGAAATTAATGGTTGATTTGATACTTATCTACCAAATTTTCAATTGTGTTAGCTTAATTACATTCATTTGTATCATTCAAAACAAAAAGTAAAGGTTTCAAAATAAAATTGTTATTGATTTCTAAGTGAACGAGGGTTTTTGTGACAATTTTAGGGTTTACAACAAGAAAAAAGTAGTAAGTTAATTCACATCTTCTCTATTACATTCTAAAATAAAAATGAAAGGTTTATGGTTTGTTAGAAATAGAAGGTGAATTAGGGATTTTAAGGGGTGGTGAATTTTTTAGAATTTAAATAATTATTTTAAGATTTTTTTAAGCCCTACTTTGTATAAATTAAAACCCCTAGAAAACAAAGAAACCATGGTTGGAATTTCAAGGGGCGTGAAGAGAGGTTTAGATGATGATATTATGGTTCAATTTCTTGGGTCATCCATGAGGCCCAAAATGTCACCAGGCTCAAGGATTTTGGTAGATAAAATTCTTTATAAAATGATAATTTCAAAGACTTTATTATCCCAATTTAGGTGTTTTCCATTTTTTAACATTCTTTTAGAAAATTTCTAGTGATAGGCCCATATAAAATATTTGGAGATTGGGGGCTAGAATATTGCTAGTAACAAATGTGTTCATAAATTTAGACCTAATCAGAAGAATTGCAGAGGTCAACAAACCTGAGAAGAGGGATTTTTATACCACAAATGGAATTTTTGGATGAATCTAAACAAAACTTACATATGTAAGGTATTCAATTTAGACCCTAATGCATAATTTTTGATAGACTTCAGGGATTTGGCCAAAGAATATCAAAGGCATAGGGATAAATACATAGTTAAATGGTTGTAAAGTTTCATGCCTAGGGACCTAATAGATAATTAAAGAGGTTTTCCAATGGAGAATTAGAGCCACTCGGTTATGATATATTTGAAGATTATTTCATAAAAAAATACTTATCCCTTTGTCAAGTGTTGGGCATGGATTACATGCCTTAGATGTTAGTAAATTTAATGGTGTTGATAGTGGAAATTCAGAGTAGGGATGTCAACAAATCCTATGATTATGCAGACTATGTTGCTGAAAATATTCATAAAGCCTTAGGTTATATTAAAAGGACAATAATGTCCAATTTAAATGGTACTCTATGTTGTGCTATATCATTTTTTTAGTGGAAAGAATATCTAGTCTAAACACATGCAAATAAGGTCCCAAGATGCATAAAGAATATTATTGCTAGTATAAGAATGAACCTACATTTGGGATAAAGACTTTGATAAGTCAAATTATCTAGTCTTTGAAGAATACTTTGTAAGAGAGTTTCTCATGAATTTTGGCCAAACTATGGATTGAAGAAGATTTTTGAGGCCTAAGGATCTTATCCCAGAGGTAGGAATCAAGCACAAGTAGGGTGATTGGTTCTATTACTTTGATGCAACAATGATTAGGGTTGATGGTTCCCCAATCACACCACATGTGTTGCCTGAGACAATTCCAAATAGAATTTATTTTCTTGAGATTTTATGTCAATTAAATGAATCTAACAAAACTCATTTTAGAAACTATAAGAAGCATGTCATCCTCCCTTCCACAATTGTTTATCATACTTTTAGGTCACAACTAGGAAAATATTGGAGCTACTATTGAGTAAAATACCCCCATACAAAATGAAGGTGGAAAAAGGTGTGATCCTAAGAACTTTATCCATGATGCTAGGACCATTTTAAATTTTTTATGTATTTGTGCATGCATCTCATAACATTGAGGATTTGATCAAGAATTTCTCAACAAAAGTAGAGGCCACAAAAATAAGGGGACAATGGGTGAGGATCCAAATGGCAGAGGGAAAGAGGAAGCAAGTAGATCCTTCATACAAAGGTTCATACTTAGAGATTGAGGGTTTTGTCATTAGGATTATGGAAATGTTGAATAATGCCAATATCTTTCTTGCAATTCTACCTATCCCACCATCTGATGTTCCTAGCTTGTCTTCTCAAAATGAGATACCATAAGTTCATAAAAAATCAACCCCTTACAACAAATAGCTCCTGGAGTGGAATCTCTTATGGATTATCCTATAGGTGATGAGGATTTTCCAGAGTTAGAAATAAGGAAAATTTTGAGGTTGTTTTCAAGATTTTTGGTAGAAATACCTTCAGATGATAAACTTCTCATCTCTTTTAATACTAAAGATCAGGTGATAGATGATGTGAGAGCATTATATTGCTCTAAATTCATGCAAGATGAAAAATTCATCACGGCCAAAGAGTTCAAGGATTTCATCCTTAGAATTAAAGGTGAAGAATTACAAAAAACATTTAAAGGGAAACAACTTGTTCAAGAAAAAAAGAAGGGTCTTATTGCTTAATTTTGGAAAGGGGTAGATGAAAAAATGGTTTCTATGAAACCTCAGAGGGGCAGTGAATTAGTAAGGATTGGTTGATGTTTTATCCTACCATGGTGGGATATATCATATTAAATTGAATTTGATACTATCTAAAGGAAAGAAGGAAGTGACCAAGTGCTACAATCAAAAGAAAAAGTTGGTGTTCTATATTTTGGGTTAGGTTTTAATCCAAGACATGAAACCTTAACAATATGGTCAATTTTACCAGAGACCAATAAACCCTAGGCAATCAATGATGCAAGTGAACTCGCTATAAATTTGATCGTTAAAAGTTTAGGGGATACAAGTTCCCTCCAAGAAGACAACCTCATAGTCTCACTATAAACACATACAAAAGCAATAGTTAGCAACTAGAAGCAAAGTTGGAAAAAGTCAATGTCATTGATTTGAAGCTAGAAGAATAGGTAAATATGTTTACAGGGTTATTACCACCTCCACAAACTGATATTAAGGACAAGGAGTCATTAGAAAGTGAGGCTTTAAATCTTAAAGTTAAAAATTTAAGAGAAAATCTCAAGCACAACAAAGAGGAAACAAGTATGACAAAGGAACGAGGAGCTAAGATTAAAATTTTAGACCTAGTTGATAACACTAGGGGTTGATTTCACATTACACTTGTCTAAATTATCAAAGACTCTTTCTAAAGTTAGTAGTCCCTTTGGTATTTTTTTTGTCTTCAACTAGATGATTCCATTATGAAGAATAGTTTCTTTCCCATAAAATACCTCAATAAAACCTTGTAAGTCTATCATATATGGTATTTGTCAATACAATACAATTTTTTTAACAAATATTGATCTGTAGAGAAGGGGGATTTACTACTCATGAGTCTCTTTATTCTCAAGAGATTCCTAAGGGGCGAACTACCCTAAACTACCTCAAGGAACAAAGCAAGGATTCTAGAATAAAAAAGAGTGGGTCACAATGGTTTTCTAGAAAAAATGACAGGCTCTCAATCAAAGGATGACAACATGGAATACGACAACACGAAAAGCTAGAGTCCCAGAGGTGCATTGGCATCTCATATGGACTAGAAAGTAAGAATATCCTAGAAAGCAACTTAGTGATTACTAACAATTAGAGTGCTAAGAATTTACAAAATGTAGGAAAATGACAGAATGTAATAGAACTAAAATAAGGTAAAGTAAATGCGATATTTAAATGTTAGTCCAATTCTAAACAACTAAAATGCAATGGAAAAACACAAAGAAACACCTCAAGATTAGACTAAGGAATTTGTTAATACAAAGAGAAAAAAAGTGAAAGATGATCGCAAATGGTTATACCTTCTCTTTGCAGCTGAAACTCCTTGGTTGGCCCTTGATTTTGGATTGCTTTGTATGATCCTTGGATGCCTCTTGATGTGGATAAATGCAATATTTAACTATATGGTTGGATGTAAATGCAAATAGATAAAATGGATGGCTAGATGAGTGCACAAAATGACAGCATATAGTTGCAAAATGACTAAGTGTTTTTAAATGCCTTAGAGGAGGGGGTATTTATAGAGGAATTTGAATTCTCTAGAGAATTAAATGGTTGAGATTTATCCAACAAGTCTAAGATGAAGGGCCAAGGTGAGTTGAGAACTCACAAGCCCTCAAATTTTGACATGTGGAATGTGAAGTGGCTAAGGGTGAGATGATGTGTAGATGATGTGGAAGGAGAGTGCATGATGTGGAGGAAGGACAAGTACCTTCCAAGTACCTTGGGGAGTGAGAAGATTTCCTCAAAAAGGAATTTCTTGTTCCCAAGTGAGAAAGAAAATGACATTTGAGGAATTTTAGAATTCCTCAAAAATCTCCACGGGAAAAGAGAAAGTGGTTGGAGAAATAAATGTGAATTAAAAATTCACATTCCTAGGAGAATCTAATGGATAAAAGAGGGTCTCCAAAAAGGTGGGAATTGGTCACATGTGGATGAGGTGACAAGTCAAATATTCTAGAAGCCTTGGAAGGATAAAATGTGAATTAAAAATTCACATGGGGAGGAGAGAGACCTAGGATGAATAAAAGTGAATTAAAAATTCACATGGGAAAGAGGGTCAATGCCAAGAAAAGAAAATGAAAAGGTTGACTAAAAAGCAGTGCTAAAAGTGGCTAATGACTTTGATGAAGGTTGTGCAAATACTTGATTAAGATAATTAATGAGAGATTAGAAGCAAGTGGCAAATGTAGGAGGATGTGTCATTAATCCTTGATTAAGAGGATGCACATCTTAATCATGAATTAATTAAATTAATCCAAACTAGAGAGGGATTATGGAGGATGTGACAAGGAGAGAGAAAAGAAGAATTTTAAATTGATTTTAATTCAAAAAGGTTAAAATGACTGAATTAAATAAATTGATGTATTTATTTAATTTAGAGAGGAAAAAGGTACAAGATAAAGTGTTTAATTGTTAAATTAAATACTTTAAGAACCTTAGGTGGGAAATGTAATATTAATTAAATAAATTAATATTGACAAAATGGATGAATAAAGAGGTAAATTTGATCGTATGGGAGCAATCAAATTTGGATGTCTACATTTTTCCCCTCTTTGAAATATTGTTAGAATAATAGTGTTTCGAAGAAAAATAAAATGTCGGTGATGAAGAAAGTGGTAGGGCTTGATGCCCTAGCATGGAAGAGGTTGAATGAGCTACCCAAGTGGAGGAAAAAGGAGAGGGATGCTCCAATGACTGCCTCAAAGGGATGGAGGAAAATGATAGGGTATGCCCCCTCGAGAGGGTGGTTGGGGAAGAAAAAAGGCCCTGAACGACTTCTCAATAGAAAGAAATGAAAGACGCCATTGGATAGAGATAAAAAAACTAAGAAACTTTTACTTTTGAATGGAGTCGATTAGACGCACGGTTTGCAAATGGCGGCCCCAAGAAAGAAGAGGATTAGTTGGGGGAAAAAAAGTTAAATAAAAGAGAAAAAATACCTTTTATTTGAAAAAGGGGGGGCAAAGAAGGGTTAAAAGGTAATTTGAAGAATTACCATGTGTCATTGTTACTGTAGCAGTTAAGAGAAGAGGAAAGGAGAGGAAGAGGAGAAGGAGCAACAATGCCGCAGGATTACGATTCAGAGATCATTCACCGGGCGGACGAGGTATAGAGACGCCAGACCCACTTCGCGGTGCCCCACCAGGTGAGTAATAAAAGCCCTCTTGTGTATTTTAAACATTTAGCATGTTTTAGAATAGTTAAATAAAAATGTAAAACGTGGGTTTTATTGGCGGGGTGAAATAAAAAAATGGTTTTTTTTTTGTTTGGCTAGAAAAGGGATAAAAAAAGGGCATTTAGAGTGGGTTGGGCAGGGCAGCCAAGGGGAAAATTCACCCTGGATCGGGGCAGGACTACCGCACAGTGGGGCGGATCCGCCCCAGCTTGGGGTGCAATTGCCCCGGCGTGGGGTGGACTCGTCCCGGCTGCAAGGGGCATCCGCCTTGGCTAGGGGCAGGTTCACCCTTGCTATAGGGCGTATCCACCCCAGTTGGGGGTGGAGTCACCTCAGCTGCAAGACATATCCGCCCCAGTTGGGGGCGGAGTCACCCCGGCTACAGGGCAGATCTGCCCCAGCTGCAGGGCCTATCCGTCCTGGTTGGGGGAGGAGTTGCCCCATTTGTAGGGTGCTTCCGCCCCTGTTGGGGGCGATTGCGCCCCAGTGCAGGGTGGCCCCACCCCAGTGTAGGGTGGCCCCACCCTAGCTCGGGGCGTAGTCAGCCCAATTCAAGGCGACTTCACCCCGACTTAGGGTAGATCCACCTCGGTGCGGGGCGGAGTCGCCCCAGCTCGGGGTAGATTTTCCCTGACTTGAGGTGGGTTTGTCCCAACATGAGGCCCCATTCGCCATAGCTAGAAAGACAAGGTTGCCCCGATGAGGGAAAAATGAGGATAAAAAGAGAGAAAAAGTACAGGGTTTTGTGCGGTTAAAGACACATGAGTGACGGTCAGAGGTATTGACAGCGACCGTAGCGACCATGACCGATGTTGATCATGCAGCCTTAGATCATGCAGGTTTATTGCACTTTCTACAGGTGTTGGTGATGAGGGCGCATCAAGTGATGCTAACGACCTTGATAGAGAGATGGAGCTCAGAGACATCGACATTTCATCTGCCAATGGGGGAGATGACGGTGACACTGGAGAATGTATGGCGCATCTTGAAGCTACCGATAGCTAGGATATTGGTTAGTGATGTGGTATCGAGAGGGGCCGAGTTAGATCACACTATGGCAGTGTTATTTGGACGTGAGGATCTGCCCCTTTAGGGTCAGTAGTTAGATCTAGATAGATGTTTGACAGTGGGGGTACCACCCCTGCCATTATTTTTAAGTGGTCTGATTAGTGGGATACTATTACCGGATCGAAGTAGGTGGTTTTGTAGTCTTCGGTACATGGAGGCAATTCGACATATTGTCCAGTGGCATGAGGAATAGATCTCATGGGGTACTTGTGTCTTTGCACAGTTGTACAGGGATATGCATGTGATTTGCTACTGGAACATAGTGAGTTTGACACACACGACCCTTCTATAGGTGTGGGAATAGGAGCATATTATGGTGACTGGACCTGTAGTGGTTAGGGAGGGAGATGAGGATGATAGGGAGCCAGTGGCGTGGGGGTATGGAGAGGTGAGGGGCTGGATTTTTTGGTATGAGATGTTGGGAGATATGGAGGAATGGAGGAGGGTGATAGATGATTTGTAGGAGAGTGACATATTATGGCGGCCATATATATATCAACACTTCAGGGGATTGAGGGGAGAGGAGGAGAGGCAAAGAGGTTACTTTATGATCCAATGCATCTTGATTGGGAGTCAGTTGTGCATAGTTGGAGATGCATCGACCAGATAGGGTGGTGAGACAGTTTGGGCTGACACAAGATATTCTAGATGCACCCATCAAGTTTTGTTGACTCACCAAAGAGCGACCATGGGGGCCTGAGTTTAGATCGAGGGAGGCCAGAGCGGCGTGGGCGACAACAGTGTAGGTACCTTACCCAGGGAGAGGTGTTGGAGTGGAGGATGCAGGAGTGATAGTACGATATGACCGGTGGTGGCGAAACCACCGATGGGAGAGGGTTACACCACTGGTGCCTATTGTAGGAGCCATAGGATTTGGATCAGAGGATGAGTGCCAAGGGGCAAGAGATGGTGGAGATAGGAGGAGACAGGCACAGAGGGGAGGAGAGAGGAGAGGAGTAGGACAACAAGAGGATGCAGAGGGTGTGGGTTAGTAGGGTAGAGGAGGGGATGGGATGTAGGTAGTGGGACAGCCAAAGAGGAGGAGGAGGAGGAGACAGTAGAGGAGGGCTAGGGCGGAGGTGGACATAGCAGGATACATGGATGGGAGAGAGGCAGTATGATAGGAGGGTGGGATAGGCCCGAAGCCAGATGCAGGAGGATAGGATGAGCCAGAGGTGGAGATGATACGCACAATGGAGGGTGGAGTTGTTCAACAAACTGGTATAGGAGGTAGGGTACGATGGAGGAGAGTGTTGGTATGGGTTGAGTAGGGGGAGGTGGGAGGGGATGGACAGTAGGATGGATCCTAGGAGGAGATGGAGGCTAGGAGTCAGCGAAAGAGGATGGCAAGTAGGAGACGACTGAGGAGGGTGTAGATCGTGATAGAGTAGGAGGAGATGGGAGGGGGTGGATAGCAAGATGGAGCCCAAGAGGAGATTGAGGCTAGGAGTCAATCAGAGAGGATGGAGAGTAGGAGACGACAGAGGGGGGTGCAGATTGAGGTAGGGTAGGGGCCTCCTGTTGTAGAGATAGGGGAGAGCGACGATGAGGAGGAGCCATAGATAGGAGAGCCGAGGAGACTAATGAGAGTGGGGAGGCACGGTCAGCCGCAGAGAGTTTGGGTGCGCCCCACTGTGGAGAACCTAGAGATTTAGCAAGAGTAGGAGTGAAGGGGGGAAATGATGCTATGGAGATAGATGGAGATGTTCTAGATATGGATATTTTAGATGCAAAGCCATTAGCGGTGGTTCCTGTCATTACCTTAGGGGATCATATTGCTCAGTCAAGAGATAGTGCAAAGAGGCTTTAGATTACAGATAAGAGGTTTATGATAGCAGAGGCAGAGTTGATCAGACTCAAAGTCGAGCTATCGAGAGTATCGGTAGTAGGTCAGAGAGATTATGGACTTATGGTTGACCTCTTAACCACACAAGTAGAGGTGATGGGAGGGAGAGAGAGAGACTATAGGTTATCGTACAAGGGATACGGGATGAGTTGGCTGCTGTCAGTTGGGACCGTGATAGACTACATGAAGAGATTGTTTTATTACAGGCTAGGGGGGAGTCAGAGGGGATGACAAATCATGTGTCAACAAAAAATTGGCAGTAGATGGATGATCTTCAGTGGGAGCGAGATGAGCTATGGGATAGAGTGCATTGTTTAGAGTAGACAGTGCGTGATATGGGCTTGGTGCAGGAGAGAGAGAGAGAGGTGAGGGAGCAGGCCCATATTATTTAGGAAGAGAGAGATGTAGCACAGGCGCAAGTGTAGGAGATGGAGGTAGAGAGGGATGTGGCACAGGAACGAGTTCAGGTGTTGCAGAGTGAGAGAGAGTTGGCAGAGGCACAAATATAGTTTCTTTAGATGAGAGAGGAGGTAGTTTTAGAGGTATCGTCACTACAGAGAGAGCGAGATGTAGTAGTTGCTCAGTCATAGGATGCATAGAGGGAGAGAGATGTTGCAGAGATACAGATGTAGACACTGTAGGGAGAGCAAGACATAGCAGTGGCTCAGTTACAGTTAGTGCAGGTTAGTGATGTGATAGGGATAGATACACAGGGGTTATAGGGGGAGAGGGATGCAATAGTGGCTAGGGCAGTGGCTGCCAAGGAGATGAGAGATCGGGTTCAGGTAGAGATGGCACAATTATGACTATCCTAGGAGGCTTGGGAGTAGGAGAGGAGATTGATCACTAGAGACCAGGATAGGTATCATCAGGAGCAGAATTTCGCTCGGGTTCAGGTTCCTGAGCGAGAGGAGAATGTGAGGGAGCTAGGATTTTGGATGGCTGCATATTACAATGCAGTTCCAGACCCGGCACAGTAGACATTCTAGTATGTTCAGAAGACACCACAGATGCCAACACCATCCCAGTCATTAGGGACGTGGACCCAAGGTTTTAGTGATTCACTGGGTGTTTCACCAAGCAGGAGATCAATACCTGATTCACCACAGAGATCAGATGTGGCTAGCTCATTCGAGAGATGACAAGCTACTAAGTTTTTGATAAGTGCCAAATTACACCCATTTTCCACAATCACTACACACCCATCTTCCATTATCATGTCAGTCCTTATTGATGCTTATGACCATGTGTTATTTCCTTTCATTTACTATTTACATTATTAATTCACTATAAATTACAAGAGCATTATCACATATTAGGTTCATTCTACTAATCACACATACATCACCCCCTACATCACAACGTGTTAGATCCATGCATACATTGCCCCCTGCATCACAATGTGTTAGATCCATGCATACATTGCCACCTGCATCACAACATGTTAGATCCATGCATACATGGCCACCTGCATCACAAAGTATTAGACTCATAATACATCGCATCCTGCATATATAAAACATTCATAAAAAAGCCATCATAAACACATACATACATGCCAATAAATCAAATAGACATCCATTCACATAAGTCATCATAGATATAACATATGCATACATCATATCACCATATGAATATTTGCATTAATAAAATCATCCATATTCCACAAATGCATAAACACGCTCATCCATCCAACGCATGAACATAGTGTCAATAAGGGCTCTCATGTATCTTATATAAATATACCAAAAGTCCAAAGTACATCTCATAAATCATGACTATCACATGAATAATATCATAATAATGTCGTTAATGTCATCATGTCTATAACCATTGAGTACAAAAATCATCAAGATCAAAATACCAGCACAAATGCATGAAACAAACACAAAAACAAGAAGGCTATCCCAACACCCCAAAGTAGTGAAAACTTTGGTCGGGCCAGGCATTGGGATAACCAAAAGCACAAAGGGATGCCCCATCGTAACACAAGATCATAGGGATCTTGGCAGGTACTACGTGGGACAACCCAACAGACAACAACAATAAAATATCAAGATATGCTCTTATGTGAACTAGCCAAAACACACCATAATATGATATATGATGGCGATCTCAACTAATTATAATAGGAAGCTCGAATGATAAACGAAAACTAAAAGCATCAAGAGATCGCAATCAAATTTCAAATGTCCCTTGCCATAGGATCAAGAGGATGGATGAGATTGATAAGGTCTATTAGGAAGGATGCATCCTGTTGAGACGGATGATGGATATTAAACTAAAAGATTGATATGACACGGGATATTCAGAACCGATTGGATTTGTGGATGCTAGTAGATCTCGTTTGTTAACAACTAGCTAGATAACAACATAGCTTAATAACATAATGCAAGACAAACGACTTACACATCCTACAAACCTAGGGGCTCGGGGGCCAATCAAAGATTAGCTTTGCCTACGTGAAAGCGCAAAGCCCTCATAGTTCATGAAAATACTATGGATAAAGTGAAAATAAAACCATGGTGACCGATGATAAATGACACAAGACATGACACACAAATGCCTCGGGGGAGGATTGAAGGATCAACCTTGCTTACGTGGAAGCACAGGGGAAACGTAGTTCAAAAAAGACAAATGACAGCCGACCATGGAAAAAAGCGAAAAGGAGGTGATGAAGGAAGATGATGGATGACCATCATGGGATGGTAAAAAATGCCCCAGGGGCAGATCAAATGATCAGCCTTGCCTATGTAAAAGCACAGGGGCAACATAGTTCAACTAAGGACGAGAAGACCAACGTGACAGGATGAGATCTAGTTGGAGACCGACATGATGGATGATCCTATATGATGACACCAACCAGTTGACAGTCAAATGAACAACACAAGCTCAAAGCGGGATATCAAAAAGCTCAGGATGAGGGATAGCCAAGGTAGATCATCCAATGCTTAATCCAGATATATATCAAGTGGTAGAGGATGGGATGGGTGAGGATGATAGGGTGGATGAAAGCATAAAATAACGAGGATTCCAAGTAGATAATGATTAAGCTCTCTAAAAATGGCACCTGTGAATAGGTTTTCACCACCTGTACTTATCCAAGGCACCACCAAAGGTGGTTTTCACCATAAGACAATTTTTTATTTTTATTTATTTATTTATTTTTTTGTAGGTAGGGTTACCAAGTGGATTTAGGTGTAGAACCTCTTCAGATGCATGATATTGATAGGTTCTTCAAGGGGATCTTCTTCAAGGGTAGCAAGTATGTATGCCCCAAATCCATATTTAGTAGCTATGATATAAGGACCCAACCAATTTGCTTCAAATTTCCCTTTCTTATCGTGGTCCTACTGAGTACGTTGGTTCTCTTTAAGGACTAGTTCACCAATCTGGAATTGTGAGGACGAATCTTCTTATTGTAGTTATGTTTGAGGCGGTTTTGGTAGGCTTGTAGATGATCATAGGCTTTGATTCATTTTTCATCTAGTAACTCTAGTTGTGCAAGTCGTGCAACATGAGCATCTTCCTCACTAATAAGATTCTTTAGAGAAATCCTCAGTGATGGGATCTCAACTTCAATTGGAAAGATGGCTTCGGCACCATACACTAAAGAATAGGGGGTGGCACCTGTAGGGGTGCAGATGGAGGTGAGATATGCCCAAAGGGTGGGATGAATATGGAGGTGCCAATCTCAACCAATGTTATTGACAACTTTCTTGAGGATGTAGATAAGGGTCTTGTTGGTTACTTTTGTCTGACCATTACCCTGGGGGTAATAAGGCGTTGACCAACGATGCTGGATATGAAAGGTGTCGCACAGATGTTTCATGGCCTAGTTTTTAAAAGGTCTTCCATTATCAGAGAGGATGGTGGATGGAATACCATATCTATAGAGAATATGGTAAACGATGAATTTTGAAATTTGAGTATCGGTGCTCTGTGAGAGTGGCATTGCTTCCACCCACTTGGTGAAATACTCAGTAGCAGTAATTATGAATGTATGGCTGTCAGAAGATGATGGCTAAATCTTTCCAATCAAGTCAAAACCCCATTGAGAGAAGGGCCACGGTGTTAGGAGGGGCTGAAGGTCCTATGCTGGAGCATGAATCAAATCTGCATGTTGTTGACAGGGAAGGCATTTCTTCACGAATTCACAAGCATCATGTTGTAATGTAAGCCAATAGTATCCAGCTCGAAGAATCCTTTTGGCCAAAGTCATACCATTTGAATGACCCCCACAAACACCACTATGTACCTTCGTTAGTGCAGTATGGGTTTCAGTCTCATTCAGACATCTAAGGAGGATTCCATCATACCCATGATGATAAAGCATATTATCGACGATAATGTATCGGGAAGAGTGGTGAAGGAAGGATTTTCGTTGATTGCGTGTAAGATCTGGGGGGAGAATATTATCATGCAGATAGGTATATATTTCTTGGTACCATGGGGACATGGGACCCATAATTTCACACACCATGTTAGTCTCAGGGATATCATACGTTGGGATTAAAATTTGTTCCACAAGAAACTCGCACTTTGTTCGATCTTTAGGCATGTCAATCAAGGAGCCAATAGTAGCCATTGCATCAACTATTTTGTTCTATGCTCTGGGAATTTGGTCAAATTGTATGAAGGTGAAATATTTCTTGAAGTCATCCACCATGCGCCTGTAGGGTAATAACTTATCATCCTTTGTTAGGAATTCATCATTAACTTTTTTAATGACCAACAATGAATCACCAAAGACTCTCAAGTGAGTTATGTTCCATTGCTTTGCAATTCAAAGGTCTGTGAGGAGGGCTTTGTACTCTGCTATGTTGTTGGTACACGAGAATGCTATCCTAAATGATTTTGGAATGTAGTCACCTTGAGGGGTAACCAATAGAATTCCTACGCCTGATCCATTATGAGTATATGAACCATCAAAATACAATATCCAAGCAGGTGTTTCTATAACTATGAAAACTTCTTCATCTAGAAATTTAGTGACTAGAGGATACGCATCCACTATTGGTGCTTCAACCAACTAATCAGCTATGACTTTTCCCTTTATGGATTTGCGATCCATGTACTCTATGTCAAATTCACTTAGGAGCATGACCCACTTAGCCATGCGACTAGTCAAAGTGGTTATGGATAACAAATACTTTAGTGGATCAATTTTTGCTATTAATTTGACTGGATGGCTAAGCATGTAATGTCAGAGTTTTTGTGTACTAAAGACCACTGCAAGGCAGACTTTCTCCATGGGTGAATAGTTTAGTTCATAGCCAACCAGTGTTCGACTGATGTAGTAAATTTCTCTTTCTTTTGATGATACATCATGTTGTGCCAACAATGCCCCTAGTGTGATTGAAGTGGCAAGATGTAAAGTAGGAGGGGTTTCCCTAGAATTGGTTCCATTAAGATGGGTGGATGAGCCAAGTATTCCTTGGTCTTATCAAAACCTATCTGAAACTGTTGGTTCCATCTAAAGGTGAAGTCTTTTTTCAGGAGATGGGTGAATGACTGACACCTATCTGCAATTTGGGCTATGAACTAGCGGATGGATTGCAGTTTCCCTTGAAGGCTTCTCAATTGTTTCAGATTGTGCCGGGGTGGCATATCCAGAATAGCTTTCACCTTGGCAGGATCTACTTCAATGCCCCTTTGTGAGACTATGAAACCCACCAATTTCCCTGACATAACACCAAACACATACTTTTTTGGATTTAAACACAAGTTGTAATGTTCCAACCATTCGAAGATCTTTTTTAAGATGGCCGGATGCTCGGCTTGGGTTCTTTATTTTCCTAGTAAGTCATCGACATAATCCTCCATGATGATATGGATGAGGTCATGGAAGATGACAGTCATTACACTCTAATATGTTTCCCTCATATTTTTGAGACCAAAAGGCATAACATTGTAACTAAAAATACCTTAAGGTGTTGTAAAAGAAGTTTTGTGTTGGTCTTCAGGTGCAATTTGGATCTGATTATAACCAGAGAAACCATCCATAAGGGACAACATCTCATGTACAACAGTAAGATCGACCAACATGTTAATGTTGGGCAGCGGGAAGTCATCTTTTCAATAGGCTTTGTTAAGATCTCAGAAGTCTGTGCAAAGCTGAATGTCTCCTTTTGGCTTGGCAACAGGTACTATGTTGGAGATCCAATCAAAGTAATCAATGGGTCTGATAAAACCGGCATCTAGTAGTTTCTCCAATTCTTTATTGACTAGTAATGCTACTTGTGGATGCATTTTTCGGAGCTTCTATTTTACAGGCTTGGCATCTAGGCGAACATCTAGATGATGAACCCCTAAAGTGGGATCTAAGCCTAGCATGTCTGAGTATGACCAAGCGAATTTAATGATACAATCTTGGAGTAGCTGAACAATGACTGAATATTCTTGCTCTAATAAAGATTTGGCCACATAGGTAATCTTAGGATTTTCAGCAGTACCGAGGTTAACTTCTTGAGTCTCTTCAATTAGGATGGGTGATCGTGTGGATAATTGAGTTCCCACAAGGGGAAGATGAACATCTCCATCCTCTAGTGCCTTGTTGAGGTTTTCACTATCGAATGTGTCACTTATTTTTACTTTTTCTAGGTCAGGAAGTGCCTCGGGGAGGTTTTCACTAGATGACCACTTTTTTTTTTCTTGTTTTTATTTTTGCGACTGGAGTGCTCATCTTCCCCCAATCCCATGAGATCGACATATGTATCCAAGGATATATTGGTAGGTGTGCTATCACGTAGGTCCCAATCAATGAGTTTAGGATGGTGAAGGGATAGGCTAATGGTACAAACATATAGGCATTCGAACATGGATGACAGGTCCATGTGATCCACATCATCGTATGCATGTATGATGGATTCTTCCTTGGGTATGTCTTCCAATGGACCATCATCCACAGTAACACTATTGGAGGTGTTAGATGATGTTGCAGGGCCTTTCTGCTTTCTATCGTATCTGAGGCCTATATTTCATGGTAGCTTTGATACATCAATAGGTTGCAACTGCCCCTGTTCTTCCTTGCCTAGGCCTCTGCCTTAGTAGTTATGCTTTTCCGTGAACTTAGCTGACCAAGGGTATGCTTCCTGGAAGTATTCCTTTAGAGGAGGATCTGGTTGGGGTTCTTCATGGTATACCCACTGACTGATATCTTCTTCTGGTGCATCTATCTTTATACTAGGAGACCTAAAAGTGGTAGTGGGGATGTTCTTTGCATTGAAGGTGATAGTTTTGTCTTCCTTTGGAGTAGCATGTGAAGGTTTCATGTACACATGAGGTGATGATGGCATGGTTGCTACATTTAGGGGTGTATGCATTTCATATTCGCCACACCCCTTGTCAATGATCTAGACTTTGGTAACAGAGGAATTGGTGGTGGGAGATGGGGTGGCCGTCATGGTAGATGATGGATTGGAGGATGATGAATGAGATGCCCCCATTTTGACCCCAGGACAATAGTGTAAATGGGGATATGATGCTTCTAGAGCATGATAGTATTCAAATGGTTGTGAGTTGGCATAAATGGTGATATCTTATCCATTAATTAGGAATTTTAGGTATTGATGGCACATGCAAGGGACAACTTGCATAGCATGGAGCCATAGGCAGCCGAGGATGAGATTATATGGTAAGTCCAGATCAAGGACATGAAAAGTAGTATACTGAACTAAAAATCCAACCTAAATAGGAAGACTGATTATTCCTTCAGAATTTCTTTCTACATTATCATAAGCCTTGATCGTGATGATTTGATTACTCAAATCCGTTTGAGTATACCTTGCCTATTTTATGAATTTCAAAGTACATAGATTGAGGGCAGAGCCATTATCTACCAAGACCCTTTTTATTTTATGATGGGAAACTAAGAATTTAATGTGCAAGGGACGGTTGTGATTGGCATCAATATTTGGCATGTCGTTATGACTAAAGTGTAGCTGATAAGATAAAGCCAAGTGTCCTACTAAGGCCTGAAAATGTGTAGGATCAATGTCATTCGGTACGTGAGTTTCTTGTAAAGCTCTGTTGAGTATTTCCTGATGTACGTGAGAAGACTTAGGCAGATCTAAGATTGAGATCTATGTAGGGGTCTTTCCTAAGTGATCAAGAATGATCTACTGAGAGTTTACAGGATTTGATTGGATAGACATGGAGGTTGCAGGGACTCTAATGCAGGACCGTCGGGTGGCAACAACACATTGAGTATCTTTAGCTTTAACATGTATCATAGACACACGAGGTTCTACCTGCTCAATGTAATGGACAATACCATCATAATTGAGAGGTACATTATTATAGCTTATGTTGTTTGTGTTGTTGCCTTGGGGGTTTTTGTTGGAGGTACTTGTGCCTTGGTTATGGTTGGGGAAGGCATTTTGATATATCTATAATTGATCATTGGATGATGAAGCTTAACTGGTGTCGACTTTGATATCTCCTCGATCAATAAGATCTTGGACATAGTTTTTGAGACCTTGTGACTTATTCAAAGTGTGCCCTTTTATCTTATGGAATTCACAATATTCATTCTCCCTAAACTAGGTTGGTTTAGGTTTGGATTCATCAAGCAGTTTGGTGAGGGGGTACATGATTGGATAGTTGACCTGTAACAACTTATTAAAGATGACGCTCAAGGGTTCTCCTAATTGAGTATATTGGCATTTTCCATTCCCTTGGCTGTTCTGGTTTGAATTTTGGGGAGGACAAGATTCCCCCTATGGCACAGATATGGCATTAGGTACAGATGATGGTTGCCTCTAGGATGTGCTAGCCAACTGAACATTTTTGGTGTTAGTGACACCATATTTCACAACATTTTTGTTCTTGTTCCAAAAGCGTGACTTATCATTGGATGGCCTTTCTCTGTCATGATTATGTATCTTGATGTGCCCTTTGGAAATAAGGGCATGTTCAAGGATGGGTCATTTTTCTACTATTTCAGCGAAAGTGGTAACACAATGCAACCTGGAATTGTGAGCCATGTCGGGATGTGAGTTCTCCACAAAGAGAGTGACCATATCTTTCTCTTTGAGGGGGGTTTTCATTTGCTTGCTAGTGCACGCCACCTTTGAAGGTAGCTAGCAAAGGTTTCACCTTCATGTTGCTTCTATTTGAGGAGATCCAAGGTATCAGTGTCCTCCAAATTGAAGGAGAAGTAAGAAACACATTTTTCTAAAAGATCTACAAAGGATTTTATGGACCCTCATTCTAGACCCATGAACCATTCTAAGGCATTACCTGTCAAGCTTCGTGGAAACAATCACAAGAGGTAGTTGTCATTGCGCATAACTTCTTGACATTGGGAGTAAAACTCTCGCAAGTGGGATTTTGGATCTTTATTTCCCTTGTATATGTCAAACTTTGGTATCTCAAAGTGCTTCGGGAAGGGAATTAGTGAGATGGACGGATCAAACAGATAAGGACACATATCTTTGAATCTAAAGGATTGTTTACTAGTCCTCACTTGGAGATCTTTCAAAGGAGCTTTATTTCCAATAGGTCCGCGTTGACTGGTTGTGTAATCAAGGTAGGTGGATTGGATGGATAGGGATGATAGGATGATTGTGGATCTTGTTGAGATAATGTTTGAAGATGGATGTAAGGATTATGATAATGAGAGGATAGTGTTCCTTGTTGATGTGTAGGGGGTGTTTGTTGGTATGGAGGTTGTTTTTGTGGGGTATAGTACAGATTTGGTTGATAAGAATGCGTGACCAAATGTTGGGGAGTTTGAATGTGATATTGC
Source organism: Sequoia sempervirens (assembly GCA_007258455.2). NCBI lineage: Eukaryota > Viridiplantae > Streptophyta > Pinopsida > Cupressales > Cupressaceae > Sequoia > Sequoia sempervirens. The sequence continues at coordinate 968,850,588 of VDFB02271358.1, forward strand.
AGATTGGTTTGTTGGTGTTGAAGGTATTGTTGTGATTGTTGGGAGGCCACATAAAGCGGTTGTTGTTGGAATTGCTGTTGGTTATGATAGTAATAATGATGAGGGGGTTGTTGTTGTGATGTTGACTGTTGTGCAAGCTGAGATGGGATGTTTTGTTGTTGGGTTGTTGCTAATGAGGTGGTTGAGATAACATAGAGGCATTCTATAAAGGAGGTTGTTGGGTACCACCCAGAAAATTTGGTTGGGACGTGCCTTGTGGAGGTAATTGAGGCAGTAGGTTGGATTGATGAGTCTGTTGAGATGTTTATGGAAGTGGTGGTGGATTTGTGGCCCCAGGAGGTGGAGGCAATGTGGAAAAAGGGGTGCCCCTAGTGTTGACGAGAGGTTGACTCGAAAGAGGTGGTGTTGTTAGCATTAATGGCGCAAGTTGTGGAACATTTTGTAGCATACCATAGGCGAAAGTATTATTGGAATCAGACACTTGAGGAGCCCCCATGTCTAAGATTGGAGCATGTGGGGGGTGGTTAACATGATAAATAACAACATTGCCAAATTCAGGTTGATGCCAACCCTCAACTGGAGAAACATTGGGGATGTATGAACCATCTGGTGTATTTTGTGAACCTTGGGGTATATTAGATGTGGAACTCCTATATTTGGATAAGTCAACACCTGATGGAGGTTTGACACCCTTTTCAATTAGGTGGGCCAAGATTTCTTCCCCATGTTTTTCGAACAAACGGTCAGTCATTTGTACATTGGCAGGATTACTGAAATGCTCCTCAAGCGTGAGTTCGGGTTGATTAGCCATACTCTCTTCACCATGTGGTGAGTTGTTTTGATTTTTGGTGTTGGAGTGTGATGAAGTGCCATTATGAGGGTCTTGGGGGATGTTGTTAGGATCTTGAGCAACATTCGCACCATTGGTAGGATTTGTGTTGTTATTAAGATCTTGAGACATGTTTGCTTGGGAATTTTGACCTTGTTGTGTCATTTGTTTCTTGACTTGTGACCTAGTTTGAACGGGCATGCAAATATGCTATGGCCGGATTATAAAGATGTATTTGATGAATGATTTGATTGTGATTGGATGAGATTTGATTTTGATTGGATGAGATGGAATGAGATGGGATTCTGATTGGATGAGATTGGATTTTGATTGGGTTTTTTATCGGATTTTGATTGAATAGATTGGATTAGATTGGGTTTTTTTGATTGGATATATTGAATTGGATTGGATTTTGATTGGATAGATTGGATTGGATTGGGTTTTCTTGATTGGATCAGATTTTGATTGGATAGATCAGATTGGATTGGATTTTGATTGGATAGATTGGATTGGATTGTTAAGATTGATAGGATTATGTTGATTGAATGGATGTGATTAGATTGATTAGGTAATTGGATAAGTGTGACTGATTTGATCGAATGATTGGATGGGTATGATTAGATGATTAAATATGTGAGGGACCCTGAATTTAGTCAAATAAAATTACCCTTAGTGACTTAGAGCATCGATTGATCAAGTGGATGATCACGATACCAAATCTACCTCAAGATAGAAAAGGATTGATTTGGGCTGAGGATGATAAATTACGACACTGAATTTACCTCAAGATGGAAGCAAATTGATTTGGGTCGAAGTTAATGACTAATATGAGGGATAACAATCAAATTTAAGTGCTAAGGTCAAATTGGGTAAAAAAAATTTAACACAAGGTTAAGGTGATTTGATGATGAGTGGTGATGCAAATGGTAAAATTTTGGTGAATCAAGTTCACTAGGTGATGATATGGGCTTTTCGAATGGATTACCGAAAAATTCCAAACGAGTGGACGGAATGAGAGAACTAATGTATGGACGCTTGGGATAACAAATGGAGATTTAGGACGGTTAAACGAGAGTTTTGGAGGCTAAACAAAGATTTGGAATGATTAGATGATGGTTTAGACGCTAAACGGAGCCAAATGGGGTGATTTTGGCTATTCAAGAGGGAAAATTTTCCCCTCTGCAATAAACAGGAGGGTGTAGTCACCCTTCTACAATGAATCAGAGGGCGTAGTTTCCCTTCTGTAGTGAATCAGAGGGTGTAGTTTCCCTTCTATAGTAAATCAGAGGGCGTAGCCACCCTTCTGTAGTGAACATGGACTTGGTTTGATGAAAATAACTATGGCAAGGACTTTAAAATGACAATAATAAGGCCAATTTGTCAAAAAGTTTATTGGTTTCTCATGAAATAACACCTTCAAGCAAACACAATCCTATGATTAGTGTTAAGGGTATGGCAAATGAGGTCTTAATCTAGGATGCACAAGGTGTCTAGGGAGTCCTCGATATACTCTCGGTACGTGAGGCACAACCGTGAACATTAGCCCATCACAAGTGTGAGTTGGGAAACCAAGCGAGATACTGAAGGGCTCAGACCAACTCTTCACGTCTATCTAGGTATCACCCTAGCTTCGACGCTCCGCCAATTACAACGCGGCTGGATTGGGGTACAAATTTCGCTCTCCCCACTTTGTATACCCCACCAGTACACGTAGTTGGAATCGTCCCTTGGGGTGATGAAATCGCCAAGCAGGTCCCACTAGAAAGAAAGCACCAATCATTTCCAACTACTCCCCAGGATCACACGAAGTGCAAGGGGAAAGTGAAAAAAAACTAATGCCCCCTTGGGTAACACAAAAAGATAGACGTAGCAAGCAATGAATATTACTTCCCCTAATTAAACTATGTTCTTAGATTAAAAAAAACAACAAGGATAGCTTTAAAAATCTGAGCAAACAAATAGCCCTACAAGCAAATGTTAGTTGTTTTATCCTGTGTTCTTTGTCATTTACACAAGAATATGCTACAAAATGTTAGCAAAAACACCAATATCCTTGCAATAAATGATGTTAGGGGGTTAGTATTAGGGGGTTAGTACATGAAAACAACAAAAAATGGGAGCAAAAACGAAGCTAAAATGGTCGTTTTACCTTTCAAAATGTGTTGTTTTCGGGCGTATTCGCCCCTCTGCAGTGCTGAGGAAGGACGTAGTCACCCCTTTGCAGTGACAGGAGGGCCTAGTTGCCCTTCTACAGTGAAACGTTAGAAATCAAAATTTAACCAAGGAGTGTAGCCACCCTTCTACAGTGCAACGTTAGAAAACAAAGTTTAACCAAGGGGTGTAGTCGCCCTTCTATGGAAAACATTAGTAAGCCAAAAATCCAAACAAGGGCATAGTCGCCCATCTGCAAAAAATGTTAGTAAGCCCAAAATCCAAGCAAGGGCGTAGTCGCCATTCTGCAGAAAATGTTAGTGAGCCAAAAATCCAAACAAGGGCGTAGTCGCCCTTATGTAGTAAAATAGAGGGCGTAATTGCCTTTCTGTAGTAAAATATAGGGCATAATCACCTTTCTGCAGTGAAACAGAGGGCATAGTCGCCCTTCCACAGTGCTAAGGAAGGGTGTAGTCGCCCCTCTACAGTGACAGGAGGGCGTAGTCGCCGCTTTGCAGTCACCAAGAGGGCATAGTCGCCCCTCTACAGTGGCCAGGAGGGCGTAGTCACCCCTCTGCAGTCACCAGGAGGGCGTAGTCGCCCCTCTGCAGTGACAGGAGGGTGTAGTCGCCCCTCTGCAGTGGCCAAGAGGGCGTAGTCACCCCTCTGCAATCACTAGAAGGGCATAGTCACCCCTCTGTGATGTGTTTTTGCAAACAACTCAACAACAACAAACGTAAAATTGAGGAACTCGCTTGTGGGTCCCACCGGGCATGCCAAAAATGTGATATGTAAATGTTAGTTAATTCTAAACAACTAAAATGCAATGGAAAAACACAAAGTAACACCTCAAGATTAGCCTAAGGAATTTTTTAATACAAAGAGAAAAAAAGTGAAAGATGATGACAAATGGTTATACCTTCTCTTTGTAGCTGAAACTCCTTGGTTGGCCCTTGATTTTGGATTGCTTTATATGCTCCTTGGATGGCTTTTGATATGGCTAAATACAAGATTTAACTATATTTTTGGATGCAAATGCAAATAGATAAAATAGATGGCTAGAATAGTGCACAAAATGATAGCATTTAGTTGCAAAATGACTGTGTTTTTAAATGCCTTAGAGGAGGGGGTATTTATAGAGGAATTTGAATTCTCTAGATAATTCAATAGTTGAGATTTATCTAACAAGGCCAAGGTGAGTTGATAACTCACAAGCCTTCACATTTTGACATGTGGAATGTGAAGTGGCTAAGGGTGAGATGATGTGTATGTGATGTGGAAGGAGAGTACATGATGTGGAAGAAGGACAAGTACCTTCCAAGTACCTTGGGGAGTGAGAAGATTTCCTCAAAAAGGAATTTCTTGTCCCCAAGTGAGAATGAAAATGACATTTGAGGAATTTTGGAATTCCTCAAAAATCTCCATGGGAAAAGAGAAAGTGGTTGGAGAAATAAATGTGAATTACCTAGGAGAATCTAATGGATAAGAGAGGGTTTCCAAAAATATGGGAATTGGTCACATGTGGATGAGGTGACAAGTCAAATATTCTAGAAGCCTTGGAAGGATAAAATGTGAATTAAAAATTCACATGGGGAGGAGAGATACCTAGAATGAATAAAAGTGAATTAAAAATTCACATGGGAAAGAGGGTCAATGCCAAGAAAGGAAAATGAAAAGGTTGACTAAAAAGTGGTGCTAAAAGTGGCTAATGACTTTGATTAAGGTTGTGCAAATACTTGATTAAGATAATTAATGAGAGATTAGAAGCAAGTGGCAAATGTAGGAGGATGTGACATTAATCCTTGATTAAGAGGATGCACATCTTAATCATGAATTAATTAAATTAATCCAAACTAGAGAGGGATTATGGAGGATGTGACAAGGAGAGAGAAAAGAAGAATTTTAAATTGATTTTAATTCAAAAAGGTTAAAATGACTGAATTAAATAAATTGATGTATTTATTTAATTTAGAGAGTAAAAAGTTACAAGATAAAGTGTTTAATTGTTAAATTAAATAAATTAATATTGATGGAATGGATGAATAAAGAGGTAAATTTGATCATATGGGAGCGATCAAATTTGGATGTCTACAGTAAAAATGATAAGGATAAAGAGAAGAAAGGAAGTTCTTAGAACCACCCAAGTAATGAAGCCTCTAGTACATGAAGATCTTCAATACCTTCATACATAAGATTGAGACAAAATATTGGGGTTGTATAGGGTTTTTCCTCAGTCAAACGCCTATTCTGGTGTTCCCACCTCTACCGACAACTAGATAGATAGAGAAAGTGAACAAAGTAAGAAAATATGGAGTGATAAAAGTAATCCACGCTTGAGGAGAACTTGTATCACAATATAGAGATGCAATTGATAGGGGATGAGTCAAATCCTAAGATGCTCGTAAGCATAAGGTAAGAGAGATATTAGCTACAAGACTTAAGGAAGCCAAGGAGGGAGACAAAGATAGTTGCAATAGCCAAGAGTGTCGTAAGAGCTTAAGAGTGTTGTTGTAGAAAGTTGTAAATAGCTATGCAAGAAAGATAGAAAAAGAAATAAAGAAGGAAAAGGTCGGATCCCTAGCTAGAAAGATTTAGAAGACCCAAAATAGATTGAAAAGATAGCATATAAAGAGAGAATAGTAGGGAAAAGAAGATTCTTGGGTGGTTACAAGGCATCCTAGGCCATTACCACTGAGAAAAGGAGCTAACAAGTGGAAAACATGTTTGAAAATAGTTGTTTCAACATAGAAATGTCACAGGATGCTAGCGCAATGCATGGACATTTGTAGTACATGCTAGTGTCTATAAACATTGTACTACAAAACAACAAGAATGGGAAAAGCATAAGGTTTGACACAAAGCCAACACATGAAGGTAGCTATTGAAAAGTGGTCTTGAGCATCTTGAGAGGGAAAAATGCTGATGTAGGGGATAAAATGAGCCTACACAAGATGCTAAGGGAGTGGACACTAAAGTGGATACAGGAATGCATGTAAAATTACAAGGGGTGCAATTTTATGAAATTACAGTTTGCCCCCACTTTAGCAGGCATATGAATCTATGCTAATATGCATGCTAAAGGAAATCTAGTGAACATAAATAACACCATAATGCCAAAAGGATATTGTAGAGGAAGCATGCCCCCAGGCTAAAGACCTGCAAAAAAATTGCATTAGAGAAGAAAGACCCGCAAAAGAAAAAAATGTTAGAACATAAAAAGCCAATACATCACGCGGTTAGAAAATTTAAAACCACATACACATAGGAGCACACAAAAAAGTAAAGGATTTGAGTCAACAAAGTGAAAGAGACCTTGATGTAAAAGTTTGTCTTAGTACTATGCATCATCCCCAAATTAAAAACAATAATGCATAGAAGAATTCTAAAATAGAGAGAAGAATGTAAGGATTGATTACTTGAAGAGAAGAATACATACAAAAGACAAGGAAGCAATTAATGTTGATGAAAGAATGGGCATATATTTAGGATGAAGAAGATGTAGATCTTTGATCCAGTATACACAATTGAGAAGAAAGAGAATTTAAGAGAGAGATGGAGAAGCTAGAAAGGAATGAAAAATCCAAGAGAGATGGCTCCATAGGTACTCCTAAAAAAAGTGCATTGGAGGCCCGTAGACCAACAATGGACAAATCCTGTAGGATGCAAGCACTTCACAGGTCCTCGAAGCTACAAAGAAGGTGCCTCCAGGTACTCTCTCTTGAAGGAGGTCTAATGTAGGGGACTTCATAGAGTCAGATTGGAAAACGGCTTCACAGGTGCACTTGCAAAGCAACATGTTGATCTATAGATAAAACATGTTAGAATTCAAAAAGCCACACAAGAAATCCAACAGACAGTCACACAGTTAGTCCATAATTTGAAATATTTCAAAGAGGTCCCTTGGGAACCCTTCAAAAGAAAAGGGGTCCACTCAAGGGATGCACTATTTAAAAAGCAAGGTCTAGTTAGACTACCCCCAAGCTAGATGTAAATGACTTCATTTGAGATAAAAAATGTCAAAGGGGTTCCCTCGAGAACCCTTCAAGACAGCAAGGAGCCCACTCGAGGGGATGCTCCAATTGAAGAGAGGGATTCCTTAGAAGGAAGCACATCTCCAAAACAAGTTATCACTTCCCCCAACATACAAGGGAGGAGAACCATACAAGATACTTAGAACATACAAGATAGAGGTAGAACTCAATGTCACTTGTCATTTGAAGAAGAGGTAGGTGCATTAGCAAATAAATGACTGATGGCACATAAATCAATAATTTGTTGTATTTTATCCTTCAAGGCCTTACATTCACTAGTGGGATGGCTAGGAACTCGATGGTATGCATAGAAACAATGATTTTATTTATCATACTTATGAAATTTCTTACGTGTAAGAGAAGGAAGAGTAATCGAGTCGAATTTTAGAAGCCTCAACAAAATACACTCTTGCTCATATAAAGAATGAGGAGTAGGAAGCAACCATTTCTCTTATGGAGAAAAGTTTGACTACTCACAAGAAGAAGACATGAAGATAGCAAATAATGGTGGATGAATCATTCCACAAGAACGAGGTTGAGCAGAAATCGCATCCACCTCCAACAGATGAATCACTCCAAAAGAACGTGGTTTGAAAAATTAAATACTATATTTGGGCATGGGGTTGGTAAATATTTGCAAGTTTTGGTTAGTAGGGGCAATGAACTTATTTCCTTGATCAGTAACACCTCCAACAAAAAGATGACTAGAATCAACGAGGCCTTGCACAAGATGTTTAAGACGCTTATAGTGTTTTGTGTCATGTCCATTTTGTCTATTATAGTGGCAATAAGCATTTGATCTGAAGCTCAGGGGTAAAGGCTTATTAGGATCGGGTGTTTTGACAGGAGGAAAGGTAATAATTTTTTGTTCTAAACGTTAGGACATTGTGTTATGAAGGGTATCGGGAAAGGGAGTGAATTGTCTTTTTGGGTCCCCATAGCTAATGGGTATCATGGCTTTAACAACAACTACTTGGTTTTGACATTTTGAGTTGTTTGTTGAGGAGGGTTGAATTGAAGGAACGCTTTATTCTATTTTCTAGAAGGTTGGGAATTGTTTTGGTTTACAGGCTCAAATTTCTCAGTGCGGCTAGAAGTGGACTTTGTATCTTGACTACTAACCAAATTTTGATAAACATAGAGAGCAATACACAAGTGCATGAAGGATGGGAATTTCATCATGATGATCTTGTCTTGAATCTTTCTTTGCAAATTTTTTATGAACATCTTTTGAAGGTGAGGGTCGGGAACCTTGACATCGATTTGGGAATAAAGCGATTGATAGTGTGAGATAAAGTCAGTTATCTTTTCTTCTTTTTTCTTGTATCTCATCAAATTGGACAAGGTCATCTTAGGAGTCATATGAACTTGGAAATGGTTAATAAATTCCTCCACAAGTTCATTTAATGAACAAATTAAGTTGTTTGATAAAGAAGAAAATCATTCCAAGGCAGTTTCTTTCAATGATCTAGGAAAGAGCTTAGCCAACAGTTTATCATCAAGGGAAAAGTCACTACATAAGGCAGTATAAGAATTAACATGGTTAGAAGGATATCCCTTCCCTCCATATTTCTCAAATCTAGGTGTAATTAGGGCTAAAATATTATGGTTAATGCAATAAAGCATATAAATCAAACCCTAATAAATAATGAAGCACAAATGAGCATAGACATAAGGCATAAAACAATATTACCAAATCTTCATGCCACCATTGATTCACCTCCATTGCACTTCTCCATTTTGCTTGAATATGATAATTTCCCTCAAATTTGAGTGTGCAATAATAAGCCTATGACAAGTGACTAGAAAAATATTGAAGATTGTTGTCTCACACTAGCAGTATGTACTTGCATAATATGTGTAGATCATGAAAATGACAACGGTAAGGTATTTTATAGAAAATACAAATCTGAATGAATGGTTGAGATTAGATGCCAATAAGATGTCTTAATCAATCGCCAAGATTGAAAGTTGTAGTATGAAATAGGGTTAGGGATGAATTAGGGAAAATGACAAGGGTGAAGGGTTGAGATTGACTTATGAGATAATTCAACCAAGGGCTAGGATTAAATGAGATGTCAAAAGATAAGATTTGATGTGGAAGATAAGATTGACACAAATAAAGAGGTGATAGGAGAAATTAAATAATAAAAATTATTTAATTTAGGAGAAAAAAGGCTAATGAATAATTAAATAATTAAAATAATTATTTAATTATAGTGGAAAGTGGACAAAAACTAAATAAATAAGAATTTATTTAATTTTAGAAAGAAGAGGACTTAATTAGTGATGTAATTAATTAAATAAAATTTATTTAACTAATCAAGGAGGGATAAAGATAAAAAAATGAATTAATTAAATAATTAAAATTATTTAATTAATAGAAGAATTATGAATTTAGAAAATAATTAAATAATTAAAATTATTTAATTATCAAAGACAAAAGGGGAAATGATGGAGAATTTAGAAATCGCAAGCCAGGGACAATTTTTAGTGTCTACACTAGGAACCTCTATACCTTGTGGCATTGGTGTTCACAATATCTCCAAGGACAATGGACTGCTTTTGACATAATAGGTAGGTGGGAAAATTTGATTTTGATTGATGGTGGAAATTTGTTTTTGAAGGGATGAAACAGTTTGGAAGAGTTGGGTTATGAGATGGAATTGAAAATAGTGAGGAGGTGTATGCGTTCGAGAGACAAGTGAATGGAATGCTTATAGGTGGTAAGGTTGTAGGAGATATGACATGTGATACAACATAGGAACTAGGGATGCTAGTGGGAATACCCAAGGAAGGAATCACATTACTAGTTTGTTGCATTGTTGTGGTGACTTGCAGATTGGTATAGGTAGGTATTGAGGAAATTATTGTGGGAGGAGGAATTTGAGTTCCTCCTTGGCTTGTGACATTGCTTGTAGGTAAAGGACAACTAGTGGTTGGGGTGAGGTGTTTTCCAAAGAAATGAACTATGTTTTTCACAACGTCAAGACAACCTTCACTTTCAAGCATGCGGTGAATGTTATCTATGGTAGGGATGGTAGTAGTTGAGATGTTTCCATTTTACACTTGATGTTGTTAGTTTTCTAGGTCCTCATGAATTTGGATTATGTTTTCTTGTGAGAAACTATTATTCCTTGTTTCAACTTGTATACTACTTGAAGGAAAAGAGTTGTTAAGGGTATTGTCCATACCTAGTGTACTAGTGTCAATACTAGGAGTGAAAGAGCTAAACAACCCAAGATCCACAATGATTGTGCTATTGTGAGATGACATGAGTCTTGAACATCGTCTCACTACAATATTAGCAATAGGACACCAAATACTCATACAAGGGCTACTAAATGCAAAGTGAATGCAAATGTAATGTAAGCTAAGAACAGTGAAATGCTTGTAAGAAAAATTCTAGAAACTGAAACAGAAAGGAAATGACAAGCAAAAACTCAGGAACAAAACTTTAAATGTTAGAAAATGCAGTGTAGAATATGCAAAGGGATTGACTAGCCCAAGGTGGCAAATGAGTCCCAGTGAGGATTTTTTTCAATTTTTTTAGAAATTTTCAATTGAATTTTATGCTTTTTATGTTTTATGATTTGTATCTAAGATGAAAATGTAGATTTTCAATGATTTTCAATGAAATTAGATGCAAAAATGCAAGCTATATGAGCTTTCAATAATGCAAAATTTGAAACCCTAGAATGCAAATTAACTAATGCAAATCCTAATGCAATGTTAATGCAAGCAAGATCTAGGATGAAAATGGACTCCAAATCAAAATTTTAATGTTCTAAATGTAGGTTCACCAAAATGAAAGGTGGAAAATTGTTTTTTTTTTCCACTCTTAGGGTTTAGGACCTAGAAAGGACAATTTTCACTAACTTTCACTCAAGAACAAACCCTTGAGATCTCAGTGCAAAAGAGAAAGAGATTTTGCAAGAGGGTTGTTCTAGGGGATGAATGTAAAATAATAAGGGGTTCACCACAGAGTAAGAACTTGGAAAAGACAATGAAATACAAAATGCAATATTAAAACCTAATTGAATGCAAAGTAACACTAAATGACCTAGAAAAGTGAATGAACTGAAACAAAAAACTATAGAAAGGAAGATGTGCACCTAGAAATATGGAAATGCTTGGTTGGAGGTTTGGAACACTAGAAAATATAACTTTAATGCTGACTGGGACTCATTTTTGAAGCTAGGAGAATTAGTCCATATTTTGGAAAATTGTGTAGGAATAGGAATTTTCCAAATGGGTATCCGAATATGTAAAAAACTAAAATTTGACTAGAACTGGGAGTCATTCGTTAGAAGTGACGAATCATTCTAGTTGGGCTTTTCTAAAACTTCAAAGGCTGGTATTTCTCTTCTCAGTCAGCTCTATCCAACTTGATTAATTTATGGATATGAATCTTTGACTTGCAACTTGTAGATGTTCTCCAAGGCTTGTTGAAAACTTTGAATAACTTGAAAAATTTTCTCCAATATTGTTCCTTAGGAAATCTGCAACCTAGACCTACAAATCACACACAAAGGAGAGGGAAAAATGTTGTTGGGTTAGTGAATAGGGGTTTTCCATGGTCAAACCCCTTGTTGGTAATTAAACCTTGAAATAGAATGAAATATGAATGGAGAATGATGAATGAAAAAAATGTGATATTGCAACTCACCAAACCCTTATAATAAAGTGTTGCAAATATGCTTGAGATGGCTGTAATGGATGTAGATCTTGATTCTTTCTTGGATGATGTTGATCTTGAATGAAATTCTTGCTTGAACCATAAAACCTACATCACAATTATTAGCTCCAAAACAAACATGATATATGAATTCCTTGACATGATAATTGTTGCTTGAAGAATGCTCTAAAATGCTTGATAATTTTCCCTTGAATTCTCTTGAATTCCCTTGAACACTCTTGGGAATGCTTGTGAACTCAAAATTGCTATAAGAATGAACACTTAAATGCTTGGGGTGAAATGAGTGAAAGAACCTTGTATTGATACTCAATTATGCAAGAATTCCCAAAATTATGATAGTACAAGCCCACATCAGATCTAGGAGAATAAAATACCACTAGAAATTTAAATTAATTTCAATTTTGGTCCACACGTGACTCATTTGACCAAGGTGGCGAATGAGTCCCATCAGGCTCAATTTTTGGGACCAATTTTGAAAATGCCTAGAATTGTGTGAAACCAAGTTCGGGACCAAAAGATCTAGGTGGGACCCATTTGCCAAAGGTGGTAAATGAGTCCTAAATCACTAAATCTGGGCCATTTAAACCTGAAACACCTGAATTATGATTAACTAATGATTTGTGTTGGGATTATCCTCAAAAATATGCATTAAATGAGGTTTATGTATGCCAAATAGGGCCAATTAAAGCATAAGAAAGCTCAATTATTAATGACAAGCCTAGAAAAGTGTGAAAGTGTGTTACAACACTTTACAATAAGGAAATATTAATATTTATTTTGATTAAAAAGAGATTTATTAGGTGTAGTTAATTAATTAAACCTTAGAAAAGTTTGAAAGTGAGTTACAACACTTCACAACACTTTAGAAAGGTACCATTTAAATCCATTAGTTCACAAGGGCCTAAGACCTAATGTGAATATGTCAACCACATTACAACACTAAATCAAGCAACATTAAGCTCAATTTCACAAGGAGGGCCTAAACAAGTGTGAAAATGTCCTCGACGACATTTTTTGACACTAAATTTAGCCCCCACTTTAGTGAGAGGATGAACTTGCTTCAAAATCACACTAAAGTAGACAAACACGCATCAATAGGGGTTCAAGTGTACCAATTCTAGTAAGATGGGATGACAAAAATCAAGAGGGGTGATCAAGCCCCCAGGATCAAGATCCTATGAAAAACCAACATAGGCACAAAAGAACACACACATGAGAATGATATAAAGAGAAACAAAAAAGAACAAGCATGCAATTTCAAAGACGGAAAAGAAAAAAGGAAAAAAAGATAAAAGATAAAAGAGGCAATGAAACTCTTGGTTGTTCGTTGGGTGAGAAGTCCTAGAAGGTGAGACAATACACTCATGGATGGTATGCAATCACACACACATGCAAGTGGCTATGGGGAAGGTCATGCCTTGGTTGGGCTTCTCACTCAAACAACACCAAAGTTATACCCTCTGATAACTTTAATAAGGCACCGCAAAAAATGATTTTTGAGATTCATGTCACACAAGCAAAACTTCATATGCTTGGAGCTCATGAGAAAACAAGATGGATCCATAGGCATGAAAGTTGTGTTATGCAAGGTGGCCATATAACTACAAATGCAAAATTAAAAATTAGGAATTTTTAAAGGATCCTTGCTTAGTTCATGCAAGGTATCTAACTTAGGGAACATTTTTCCTAATGTCTCCAAGAGAGGACCAATAAAGGAATATAAGATTCACAACTTAGGGGATGCAGTGTGTTGCATCAAGCCACTAAGAGGAATGCAATATGCTAAGATAGATTATGCTCTTGAGGGACATCACACCCAATGTCATCCACAAAGTGAGAAACACATTGTATGAAGTAAGAAAACTACACCATGAACCATGAAAAAGAATAATGCCAATGTATGCCCCAACTTTAAAGAAATTGCTAAACACCATGCTATGAGAAACTACCTTAAATTAGAAAATGATAAATGCAAAAAAAAGAGACATGAGAGCTAATTTGGAAATCCCTATGCCAAGTCATATGTTTCCAAATTAAGTTGTGTCATGTAAGAGAAAAATAAAAGAGAGGGGTTGCCCTCAAAATGAAAACACCAAACACATAAGGGATCTATGGATTTGGGGTCGGTATGTTCTTGCTGTAATTTTTTTAAGAGAGCTCATAATTTTCATCATTCCTCAAATACACAAAGAATTGGAAGAATGACACAAAGAGAGCAAAAACAAAGAAAAACATTTTTGGTCAACATGAAGAGACATGAATGTCTCGATGTCTTTCGTCATCCCCAAAAGGAAAATGGTGCAGGAGCACCTGGGAAATAGGGGTTTTCCTGAAGTCTAGAAGGAGGTTTAAATTTTGTTGTGCTATCATAAGGTCATTTTGACCATTGTGTTAAGTGCTTACGGTTGTTTTTAATCTTTGGGAAAGAAGTTGACAAGTGCTAAATAGTTTTACATCATAGTGCTAAGTTGGCAAAAGTTGTCAAATGTTTGAAAACACAATGGGTTTTATAAATTGCACCATTCGGTCATCTATGAGCTCGACCCAAGCATCTAAGTTGTTTTGAAGGCCTATTTAAGGCATGCTTTGACCATGAGATAGGGTTGGAGGCATTGTGTTAGAGTGACATTTTTGAAAAGCTGAAGGAAACAGCGTTTTGAAGGACAATTTCCTATGTTTTGGATTTAGATTGAGCTTTAATGGAGTGACTCTGTTGTTTTTCTGGTTGTAGTATGTAGTATTAACTTTGAGCAAGCTCAGTGCATTAATATTTTTGTTTTGTAAATCATTTTTCATCTTTTATCTATATATAGTTTGATCACTGTTATTTTTAGGCCTGTAACAGGCAGTTTTGAGAAATGGAGTCCTAGTGCACCTTCCCACCATACAAATTGTACAGCCTCTTGGGATTTGTGTCTAGGCTCCCTCTTTGTAAATATGGTAGCTTGTAGGGTTTGTGGCGGTGCAGGAGTTGCAAGAAACGTTTTTCCCTAGGCGAGCCAGTGCAGGTCCGGTTGGGGCAGACTTGGAGAAAAAGCCTCATATCTTGCAAGGGAATAAAGATTTTGGGGAAATTATTTTTGGAGAATTTTGTTAGTGGTCTTGGCTAAGCATGGTGATCAGGAGGAGGTTTTATCAGTGCATTTGATAGGATAAATTTTTGACAGTCCTAAAATAGTTTTGAGCAGCTTAAAACCCTAGGGTTCTTGACCATTTTTGCATTTGGACAGTGTACGGCCTGTATAGGGCTTGATACCCTAAAAATATTTGAGGTATTGGCATGAGAAACTCAAAAACTAAGCAAAGTACCATGATCCTTTGGTGGGTTTAGGAGAAAAAGGCATTTTGACTCTATTCAGAGGCCTAACTGGGGCTTAGGCTTGTAGCCCTTTCAAAACCCTAGAGGTGAAAGTTTGATGAGAGCAATGGATGGTTGGAGTCTTGTGTTGAAACAAGAACCCTAGTTTGATCATTTTAAGCTTTACAACACTTCTCACCCCTGCAAGAATCTAGCATAAGGTTGAGGTTATTTGGTCTTTAGGGAAGAGTAAGGGCCAATGGAGAGTATATGGCAAGCACCAAGGTTGGTTTGGTAGAAAGACAACTTATTGATAGAAGAGGGGTTGGTCAGACAAACCAGGGGCACCTAGCCATGAGGAAGGGCCTATAGGTTAGATTGGTGAAGCAGAGCACCAAGAAGGTCTTATAAGGAAAGGCCTAGGTAGGAATCAGTGATTGATTCTTCCAACCCTACTCCCTATCAAAAAACACAAGAGAAATGAGAAAGAGATAAAGAAAAGGAAAGGGAAAAGAATTTTGTATCAACATGGAAGAGACATGAATGTCTTGACACGTTACGTCATCCCCAAAAGGAAAACACAAGACAAATGAAAAAGGTAAAATGTGAAAAGTAAAAGATTTATGACATAGAGAATAATGAAGGTACAAATAGAGGAATGTCACAAAGAGAGAGAGAACATCAAACCAAACATCACAGGGGATCACATCAAACACATGAAATCACACAAAATAAAAGGAAAGAAATAATGAAAGAGACTAGTAAGGCACATGTGAGTCAACCTATTACCAAGTCATCTGCATCCCAATCATGTTCATTGTAGATTGAAGGTGGCACTAACTCATTTGACTACAAAATCCGATGAAATATATATAATTTGATGTATCGTTAGATGCTTGTAAAATTTGATATGTAATTTTCAAATTTTTTAAAGTTTATCCCCGATGTTCCTCAAAATTTCAATGAACCTGGGTTTTGTCGAAATTTTGACTAGCAGTTTCACCGAAATTTCAACAAACATGAAAAATAAGAAAAAAATCAAATTGTGGCCAACATAAAGAAAAGTGAGTTCACCGATTTATTGCAACAATTGTTTTTCTCTACTTGAGACAATTTGTGGAGAACTAAGGACGATTTTCTTGGGAAAAATCAGAAAAAATTCAACAAGATATCGCCAGGTTGAGGGTAGTCATTGTCTTTTTGCATAATTCAATTGTGAAATCAGATTTGTAGTTCTAGGTTTGAAAATCATATTTTAAAGCAACATCTCATCAGATTTCATTTTTAGAGGTTTAGAGTTTTGAGAATTTCATGTCCATATTTTGTTGTGTGGAATCATCATAAGATCACAACCAAGGAACAAATTCTTGTGATTGTAATTATGTGATCCGTAACTCTATTGGTCATGTGGCACAATTGTGCTATAACAAATACAAGATGCATTCATGTGTGACCCAAATTTAATGTGGCTATGTTGTGATAGAAATGGAGGCACTCATATAATGTAGTTAATTTAGGTTGTATAATGTAGGTGTCAATCATCATTGGGTGCATTCAGATTGTCTCAAGTTTAATAGGTTACAATGTAATTATAGCATGATCCAAGAGTGATTACCTCTTGCTGCAATAAAGAGCCTCTAACTCTAGTTGATATGCAGAGTGGTTGTGTTATATCAATTATGTAGTGCATTCAAGCACAACCCATCTTTAATGGGCTATTCTAGAAAGTGATCAAGATTTTCTAAACCTTATGAATGTTACTTAAAAGTGTATAGCTTAAACTACAAACCAAGTTTGTTACATACTTGAATGCAATCTTTGGTTACTGCAATCTATAATAATGTGATCTGCTAATAACCATTATGGAAAGTATTAAAGCAAGACCCATGCTATATAGGATACATTTCCCTGATTAGGTTTACATATCGTAATGATCAAACACAAGCTTCCCACACACTCTAGGATACAATCGAAGATCATACCACAACTTTATCAAGACAACTAATTTTCTGACCTAAGATTTGAGGTTTTTTTTTAATACCAACAAAAGCATTGGTAAGAGCATGATTAGGGTACAAACCCTAGGCCTCTGTAGAAACATAAACAATAACTCTAGCAGATTAGTGAGGTTGCAATACCAGAAAGATTGAGACATTGTAGCTAATAACAAAATATTGCAATCTAAAGATTGTAGCCAATAACAAGCACACTATGTAGCATAGTGACATTTGTAAATGCAATCTACGGTAAGAAGAATGACAGTGACTTAAGATGTGATAGTCAAAAAGAGGCTGAGTAGTGACAAGATAATAAAGCTCAAACCTTGCATAGTAAAGTGGAGATTTTAATAGTGAGTTTTCTTACCCCCTTGCTGACCTTAAGGGTTTTTCAAATGCTTTTGGTAGTGTTAGACAAGGAAAATACAATCAGGGAATGATTGTCCAAATGAAGTAACAGTGGTAATCATAGGTTCAATGTTTCTTCTTAGCCATTAATGTATAATGGAGGTAGTGGATTGCATGTTTGAGTAGTGTTTTGAGACTCATCAAATATGGGAGAATAATGAATAATACCTTGTGGATTATGTAGTGTCAATAAGGTTGAAGGATCTTAAGATCTACAATACCATGAAACAATGATTCCCCCATAGTAAGTAGGCAGTCTATAGGGCATAGTTTGATTTTATAGAAGGATGCTCATAAAAGGAATCTTCAAGTGATAGTGAGTGAGTTGTTTGTGATTGTAGCTGAGGGTGCAATACCCAGTCTTAAAGGAAGTTAGCAAAGAAATAAATGTGCAAGAAAATCAAATCATACACAAAAACAATTCACAGTGTTATCTTGCATAATTCCTTGAGTTTGAAGACAAAAATATCATTATATCTTGATGAAAGTGGTGACCTTAATGGTCAATCACTGGAAACCATGATTTTAAAACATGCTATTGTGCTTATGGAGGCAACATTTTAAGCAAGGTAGTGAGTGGTGGTTTGGAACAATAGCAGGTATGAAGGACTTGCTTTATATGCATACTATGCAGTCTAGCTTAAGACAATGTTCTTAGAAGAGATTGAAGGTGGATTATGGAACTCAAGGGTTACCATGAAAATGATTAAAGAAAATACTGAGATCTATTTAAAAGCCATGGTCATGAAGATATTAAAGATGTCACATGCAAAACCCTAGTATCTAGAGTAATGAATACAGTGCCAAAGAGGATAGTGTGCTGGGGAAAATTTAGGAGATCTCCATATTATCTAATTATAGGGAAATACATTATTTATTTATTTTTTTAATTAAAAGAAATCATTTTAAACCCTATATAGGATACATTGATACTTCAAAAGCATCTGAAGGAATTTGAGATTATGCAAATATATGTCAAGTAAATACCTAGATTACAAATAGTAGCAGGAACAATGTAAAATTTGTTGAGCAGAGCAGGAATGAGATAAGCAACAATGAATCATATGCCTCCTTTCACGCACATCTCCTCACCATTCTATGTCATTCTTTACTGAAAAACTTCTCCATTTTGGTGGCCTATGCTTGAAAATAATGTTTTGACAAAGGTTTTAGAGTATGTTTATTAAAATAAAAACTCTATTCTGGTGGGCTACGCCTGAAAATAAGATTTTGACAAAAGTTTTAGAGTATTTTTTCGGGCTATATTCTTGATTCCTTAAATGATTTATTCAAATGGATTGTGACTAAATAAATGACTAGCTATTAAGTCATTTTTATTTATGTGACTAAATAATTTTTAATCAACGACCAAACTAGTAATTTATTTACTCATTTATAGCTGAGTTGCAAAAAATGAGAAAAATTTAGTCATTTTTAGTTGTTGTGACTAAAAGTTTTACTCACTTAGTCATTTATTTTCCAAATTCTACTAGTGTGTGCTTCCTTGTGCGTTTAGGGCTCTCTCAATGTTGAAGGCCCTAGGGATAAGCTCATTATAAGAAGTGACACATTGCATTTTTAACTAAAAGGATAAATCTGTATTGACATTAGCAATGATGATTCCAACTTGTTGCTCCTTAGGAATGGGTCACTTGCTCTTACTAGCTCGCTACCCCCATCGTTGTAGGAAGTTTGCGATCAAGTTCAATATTCTAATTTTAGGAGTCTAACGGTTGGAAATCATAGTAAAATCAGAATTTAATAAGTTTTGGAATTAGCATTTTAAAGTATTTTTTGGGATCATTAACTTTAGACTATCTTCTCTTTTGCAGGGGTGGTTGCATGCTAAATGTTTTTGGTGTAAAATATTGGAATTATTAGATTTTGTTACCTGTCTATGAATAAAAATTATTGGAGTGTGAGTTTGATATTTTTTGAAGATCTAAATAGTCAAGCTCGGTAAAGAAAAATCATGTTAGATAATATTAGTCTAGAACAAAATGAAGAGACACTTGATAGATTGTGGGCTAGATTGAAAAGAAAGGGTGATGGGAAATGTTATTTCCCTTGTAATAATTGCAAGGGCTTAAAGATGAGACAAATTTTAATCACAATAGTTGAGAAACATTGTAGGCAACATGGTCACATTGAAGGGGGGCATGATTATCGTCCATTGGTAAGTTGTTCGTTATATGTGTTTATATTGATTGAATTTGTAAATGTTTATATTGTTTTAACATTATATATATAATCACTTGATCATGATCATGTTTTATTTGTGTCTATCATTATTATAAAGGTGGGGCACCCTAGGGAACATGTTATGGATTATCACGGCCCAAAGAATGTGGTTTTGCAAGTGGACAAACATGGAGCTGTGAATATCGAAGATGAAGTTAATGATCCTATGGAAGAAGATGATCATGCACCAGAAAATATAGTTGAAGATGATGGTACAGATACATTGATCCATGACACATTTAGTACCAGAGCTGATCATGATGATCGAGATGACTTTGATGATGTTCATGATTTACCTATACTTGAGAAGGCGTACGAGCCCCTTTATGAAGGCTCCCAAACAACTCTTCTCTCTATTGTATTGTTGCTATTGAACTTGAAGGTTACGAATGGTTTATCAAACATAGCAATCTCACAGATGTTAAGGTATGTCATATATGCCATATTTTAATTGTTGTTAGTTCATCATTAGTAAATAAAAGATGAAATATGTACCATTAATATTCTTTATATTAACAAAAAAAATTTGTTGTAGATTGATTGGTGAATTTTTGTTACCACTATCAAATATTTTACCTCGCTCATACCGAGATTTATCTGGAATTATGAAAGATATCATAATGGAATATCAAGCAATAGATGCATGTCCCAATGATCATATTATATATCATAAACAACATGAATTTGCAACAGAATGCCCAGAATGTCATATCAGTAGATATTGAACAGATCAACTAACAAAAAAGGTGCCTCGCAAGGTTCTTCATTATATTCCCATTATTCCACGTATGCAACAATTATTTAGGTGTGAAAGCTTAGCGCAATTTATGGATTACCATGCACGAAATAGAAGTGGAGATGACATTCTTTGAATTCCTACGGATGGTTCTACATTTAGGGACATGGAGGAAAAATGGCCACACTTTAAAGAAGAACCTCATAATCTCAGGCTTTCATTGGGAGCGGATGGTGTCAACCCATTTGGAGAGTTGAGATCTATTTACTCGGTGTGGCCTATTTTTGTTATCGACAATAACATTCCTCCATGGATTTCAATAAAGAGGGAGCACATAATGTTGTCAAGGATTGTTCCAGGTATTTGTTTACATCAATTTTCTTTAATGTAGTAGCATCTCATTTGTCTTATTTGTTGCATAATGATTTATATTTTTTTCATTCAATAGTCATGTACATTAATTTATATATATTGTAGTAAAATGGTTATAATAATTATGTAATGTTTATATTGATTCAACTAGGTAAGTACCAAGTTAAAGATATGAATGTATAGATCGAGCCTCTTATCGACGAGTTACTAAAGTTATGGAATGGCATCACTATGTATGACGTCTCTAGACCAATAAGACAAAAGACAATTTCAATTCCATGCAATGCTTGTATGAACAATTCATGATGCCCCAAGGCTAACACATATTTGTGGTATGTTATAATGTTCAACTGCACTTTAACAATATTTAATTTTATGAAGTAGATATCATGAAATTTTTTAAAATAATCTATTCATTATATATAATTATAAAAATTGACATATTTAATCCAATTATATATGATCTTGTAGGTCTTTAAACAAAGGGAAAATTTGCATGTCCAATTTGTGGTCCAAAGATGAAATTTTTTCGTTCACAAGTTTAGGAAAGTAGGTGTTTGATGAGTATAGACACTTCCTCCATAGAAATCATAAGTATCGAACTACTGAAAAACATCTTTTCAATGGGAAAGAAGAGACTACATCAAAACCATGAAGAATGGCACCTTGCCTATGGAAATTGGAATATAATAGAATTAATCATTGAGGTTATACATCAGATCAAATTGTTTATCTATCATATATGATATGTTTTGAATTTATATTTTTATATTGTGTTGTGTTTACTCATGTTGTAATTGACAATGATTGTCATTGTTAATTTGTTTAACTTATATGCTTCATGAAGGTCATCAAGGCATTAATGAACGGCTTCCACAGGGACTGAAAAGCTATCCCAGACAATTTAGTAGGTTTCCCTACTATGAGAAGCTACAAATTTTGTATTTGTTTGATACAATGCATATCGAAAAGAATATAACAGAAACGTTATGGGAAATATTGGATGAAAGGCATGACAAAAAAAATTGTAAAAAATTGTAGTGACATTCAGGAAGCCAATCATGCAATTAAAAATGTCATTCAATTAAATAGCGATGGAGACCAAATTAATATAAGTGCCCTTCCTTGGTTATTAACAAAGCAACAAAGCCATGCTATAAAAGAAGTCATACGAAAAATTTGATTTCCCACAGGATTTGTTGCGAACATAAACAATATAATAACAAAGAAAGGTGAATTTGGGTCAAGGATGAAAACACATGATTGGCATAACTTCATTAAGGTAATTATTCTGGTATATTATATACACTTGTATAATGCATGTACTTTTTAGTGTACTATGTTTACTACTTTTGGAAAAATAATGAAAAGATCATTTTATAATTGTTGCAGTACGTTCTACCTCTCTCTCTCTCCCATACAACTTTGACAACAATGTCAAGCAAGTTATATATGATCTTGGAAAATACATGAGGTAAGTACCGATATTTGTTCAATTCGTTGTATACATCTTATAATTGTCATTTTTTTACTTGTTATATAATATACTGTATATTTTTGTTAAATCTCATTAATATATTTGAGCATTGAATCACTTGTAGATGGCTGTCATCTAAAGAAATCCATAAAGAAGATATAAATTATTGGAAGAGAAAAATTCCTCATCTAATGTGTGAAATGCAGAAGTGTCTACCTTCAACATTTTTCAATGCACAAGAACACTACCTCATACACTAAGTTGAGGAGATTGAATTGTGTGAACCTGTACACACAAGGTCAATTTGGATAGTTGAGAGGCACTTGAAATTTTTGAAGGATTTGGTTAGACAAAGAGAACATCCTAAGGGTTCTATGGTGGAGGGATATATGGTATACCAGACCATGGTGTACATTAGTGAATATCTTCCTAAGTTTGTAGCAAAGATCCTTGTAGATCACATTTGGGATCCCAACTCCATTAACAAATTCGAAGGGGAGTACCTGATGGGGAAAGGTAGATTGAGGAAAGTGAAAGGTAACTATAAGATGGTCATGGATATTAATTAGAATACATTTTACATATGGTTTTTATGTATATTGTACTTATTTAATTTTTAATCCTCAATATATATCAATTATAAATTAAGGTCGTATACTGTGGTATTTAACTAGTTATACGTCGTTTGTGAATTTCAATTTTTTTTGATATAGTTGGTCGAGAGTGGGATGCACTACATTTGTACATTGCAAAAAATCTTGATTAGATGACGGTATGGATTGAACGATGTCAAAAATTTGGTCACACATTAACATGGGAAGGTGTGGCTTCATTGGTTAAAGAAGCTCATCGTAATGGAGATTCCAATGTTACACAAAGGGAAATTGATTTAGCATATGGTTTAAGAGATAAAGAGGTATGTATAAATATATTAATCACCCATATTATTTAATTATTTTCAATTATATTGATGTATATATATGTTGAGATTGTTTTCTTTGCATACATTCGGCCAAGAATAAATATGTTTATCAACTGATGATATTGCAATAATTTTTACATGTTTGACATATTGCAGGTGAAACACCACAAGGCTATGTGGTGCAATCGTCATAAATTTTGAATCAAAATGTTGGATGACATGAAGAAAACTTGTGATTCTGGTATAACTGTAGTCTTTCAGGTGACTAATGTTTCATCTAGAAGTGACATACTTCCAAAAGTCTCAAAAAATCGATACTATGGGATTTTGGATGATATACTTGAGTGTGATTTTAAGTCCTTCAGATTAATTTTGTTCGTCGTCCTATGGTATAGGCTATGACTGAATAAAAATGATCTTGAGAGAACTGTTATTGAACATGATAATAGATTTACCATGGTTAATACAAGGTCGATCAAGTGAGTTGGAAATGAGCTCTATGTTCTTCGAAGCCAATGTGAGCAGGTATTTTACTCAGAGGTTCGAGGTAAACCGGATTGGTCATTTGTTGTTAGACATGATCCAAGAGGAAGGCCAGTAAATTATAATATGGTGGAAGAAGAAGATACCGAAGAAGTAAAAGATGATGTAGATGATGATCAGGATCAACAGTTAGTTGATGATGTCCCTGACGAAGATGTCGAAGAGGAGGAACTAGATCATGATGATGTAGGAGTTAATGTTCATGAAGATGATATCCATGTGGATGATGACATTATTGAAACTGATATCGATGATGATGATGATAATATGACCAATCCTTACAATGTCAAAACTGGATCAAATGATACAAACAAAGAGTTAGATGAAGAAGAAGATAAATGACATTGAAATGTATGAGTTATGCGATTATATTATCTATTTGATATTAATTTCTTAATAGAATTATATTTGAATTATGTGGTCACATAATTAATTCATGATGTTTTTAATTTTTATGCCATTACATAATTAATTTAATGATGTACTTTTTAATGTTTGAAAGGTCAAAAAATTAAAACATTTCAATAGTGATGTTAACAACCTTGAAATTAGTGTGTTTTATGTTTCATGTGATCATAAAAGATTAAAAAGTTAGTTGTAGAGGTGTTTGTTCAGTTTTTGACATGTAAAGGCCTTTAAAAGACATAAAGTGATCATTGTAATGGTTGTTGATGGTTGAGGATTTAAAATACAAGCTCTTGACATTTGAAAATATGTGTTTTTCTTCAATATTTATGTATTTTTCCTGTTATACAACACTGTACGGTCACATGCAGCCATATTTTTATGTGAAATCAATTCCAAGTCATGAAGATATGTGTTAGATTTCATTTGAATCTGATTTGAGGGCTTAAGGTGTTGATTTGGGCTAGAAAGGTTCATTTCTTTGCATACAGCCCAGTTACCCTATTTTTGAGGGTTTTGTAGTCCAAACATGATATAAAGGGGCTCTTACACTTTTTGTGAATATTGTATCTTGTGTAAGAGGCCCCATGGATACTATTGTAATTGTAGGATGCATGAATAGGATGTAGGATGAGAAATAAAGAAGGTATAGTTGTTGTCCTCAAGAGTTTTGTGAAGAAAAGCATGTGAAATGAGAGGTACTTTCTAGCCCAATGCTTTTTTGCTCCTTCATTTTCTATAAGAAGAATTTCAAGACCAGAAGTATGGGTTAGTAAGTTAGATATTTTTTGGTGGATTCTAGGTAGAGTTATAGAGAAAATTGTAAAGTTTGATGGTTTTAAGGAAAATGCAATTTAGGTTTTGAGTCATTCTGTAGTAGGTTTTGAATTCATGGGGATTTGATGTTTTATGACAGTATTGACATTTGAATTGAAATGATTAATTCAAACTCATGTCTCTCCATTGTACATGCATATCTGAATTTTGAATAAGATAATCAAGGGTTGTCTTGTTCATCTCACTATTGTGGTGTGTATGATTTCTATTTTGACTTTAATTCAAGGAATTAACTAAAATGCTTGAATGGGATTGTAGGTGGATATGTTATGTATAAGGATTTGATAAGTAGTATTGGGTTAGAATACATGTTGATGAAATTGTAAAGCAATGTTCTCAAGGATCTTATATATTATGTGTTAACTATGTCATAAACCCTTAGATGTTTATGAATTTGACTCCCTCAATGGATATATGGCACTGATCTAAATTGTACTAATTTGTATGGTTTAGTATTTTGTTTGTCTTTACCTAGCGCTTGCTACAAATTGCAAATCAATGACTATTTTACACTATGTAATGTGTTGTAGTTATCTCATGCTCTAAATAGTTGATATTACTGATGAACAACCAATTCTATTGAGTATTATGCTATTATGTTGAGCTATTAAATGAGATTATATGTTGTTGTTAATGTTGTTTACGATAATGGTGCAGAGGTTGTAAACGCATTAAGGGATCATCCTCCTAGGTCTTGTAGAGCCCAAAGTGTCGGAGGTCTTTAAAATCCTCGTCAGTTGGTCTAGGTCCTTTGAGCTACCCTTGATTGGAATTGGAAATTCCATAGGTAAATTAGAAGACTAGCCTGGTTACAGTAAATACAACCAATAGGTAGAGGGGAGAGAGATAGAGGGTAGAGGGCTAAGGGTATAGGGGAGGGAGATAAGAGTGAGTGAGAGAGAGAAAGAGAGATACTTGAGAGAGGGAGAGGGGGTAGGAGGGTGAGACTTGAGAGAGAGAGGGAGGGAGGGAGGGAGTGGGAGAGACATAGAGGGTAGAGGGTTAAGGGGTTAATGGTTTAGGTTTAGGGTTAAAGCTAGAGAGAGATAGAGGGAGTGAGTGAGAGAGAGGACCTAAGAGAGGGAGAGGGAGGAGGAGGGAGGGAGGGAGAGAGATAGAGGGTAGAAGGTTTAAGGGTTTAGAGTTTAAGGGTTAATGGTTTAGGGTTTAGGGTTAAAGGCAGAGGGAGAGATAGAGGGAGGAGTGAGAGACCCGAGAGAGGAGAGGGGTAGGAGGGAGACTTTGAGAGAGAGAGGGAGGGAGGGAGAGAGATAGAGGTAGAGGGTTTTAAGGGCTTAGAGTTTATGGGCTAATGGTTTAGGGTTTAGGTTAAAGGTATAGGGAGAGAGATAGAGGGAGGAGGAGAGAGAGAGACATAAGATAGGAGAGGGGTAGGAGGGAGAGTCTTGAGAGAGAGGGGGAGGGAGGGAGAGAGATAGAGGGTAGAGGGAGAGAGATAAAGGGAGTGAGAGAGAGAGACATGAGAGAGGGAGAGGTAGGAGGGAGAGTCTTGAGAGAGAGAGGAGGGAGGAGAGAGATAGAGGGTAGAGGATTTAAGGATTTAAGGGTTAAGGGTAGAGGTCTAAGGGTAGAGTGAGAGAGAGAGAGAGAGGAGAGAGACCTGAGAGAGGGAGTGTGCTAGGACAGAGAGACTTCAGAGAGAGAGAGGGAGGGAGGGAGTGGAGATAGATAGAGGGAGAAAGGTTTAAGGGTAGAGGGTAGAGGGTTTAAGTGTTTAGGGTTTAAGGGTTAAGGGTTTAGGGTTTAGGGTTTAAGGGTAGAGGGAGACACATAGAGGAGTGAGTGAGAGATAGAGAGAGACCTAAGAGAGGGAGAGGGGTAGGAGGGAGAGACTTGAGAGAGAGAGACAGGTAGAGGGTAGAGGGTTTAAGGGTTAAAGGTTTAGGGTTTAGGTTTATGGGTAGAGGGGAGAGAGATAGAGGGACTTAGTGAGAGAGAGAGGGAGGGAGTGGGAGAGAGATAGAGGGTAGAGGGTAGAAGGTAGATGGTTAAGGGTAGAGGGGAAAAAGATAGGAGTGAGAGAGAGAGAGAGAGACCTAAGAGAAGGAGAGGCAGTAGGAGGGTGAGACTTGATAGAGAGGGATAGAGGGAGGGAGTGGGAGAGAGATAGAGGATAGGGGGTTTAATAGTTTAGAGTTTAAGGGTTAAGGGTTTAAGGTTTAGGGTTAAGGGTAGAGGGGAGAGAGATAGAGAGAGTGAGTGAGAGAGAGAGACCTGAGAGAGGGAGAGGGGGTAGGAGGGAGAGTCTTGAGAGAGAGAGAGGTAGAGGGTAGAGGGTTTAAGGGTTAAGAGTTTAAGGTTTAGGGTTATGGGTAGAGGGGAGAGATATAGAGGGATTCAGTGAGAGAGGGAGGGAGTGGGAGAGAGATAGAGAGTTAAGGGTTAAGGGTAGTGTTGGTTTTTTTTACTATAACCAGGTTGGTCTTCTAATCTACTTATGGAATTACCAATTCCAATCAAGGGAAGCTCAAAGGACTTGGACCAACTAACGAGGACATTAAAAGTCTCCTACACTTCGGGCTCTGCAAGACCCGGGAGGGTGATCCTTAATGTGTTTACAACCTCTGCACCATTATCATAAACAACATTAATATACAACAAATTATCTCATTTAATAGCTCAACACAATAGGATAATACCAAATATAATTGGTTGTTCATCAGTAATATCAACTATTTGGAGCATGAGATAACTACAACACATTTCACAGTATAAGATAGTCATTGATTTGAAATTTGTAGCAAGATCCAAGTAAAGGAAAACAAATACTAAATCATACAAATAAACACAACTTAGATCAGTGCCATATATCCATTGTAGGAGTCAAATTCATAAGTATCTAAGGGTTTATGACAGATTTAACACATAACATATAAGATCCCTGATAACATTGCATTACAATCTTATCAATATGCATTCTAACCCAATACTACTTATCAAATCCTTATACAGAACATATCCGCCTATAATCCCATTCAAGAACTTTTAATTAATCCCTTGAATTAAAGCTAAAATAAGGATCATACACACCACAACAGTGAGATGAATGAAACAACCCTTAGTCATCTTATTCAAAATTCAGATATGCATGTACAATGGAGAGACATGAGTTTGAATTTATCATTTCAACTCAAATGCTACTATTGTTATACAACATTAAATCCCCATGAATTCAAAACCTATTACAGAATGACTCAAAACCTAAATTGCATTTCCCTTGAAACCATCGAACTTTACAATTTGCTTTGCAACTTCACCTAGACTCGACCTAAAATTATCTAACTTGCTAACCCGTACTTCTGGCCTTGAAATACTTCTTATAGAAAATGAAGGAGAAAACAAGCATTGGGCCAGAAAGTACATGTGTCACTAGCCAAATGGAGCACCTAGTGATATTCCAAAAATCATTACACCAGCCATCACCCTGGAGAATATTCATGTTCATCATTCCTGTTGAGAAAGGTTGATGCAGCAACAAAAGATCCTCAAGAATCCCATGCCAAGACTTCCACCAAAAACAAAACTGGAATCCGTTGTAACTGCAACAGCTCATTTGCCAACCATTAGGAACCCACTCTTTTACTCCTTAGTTAAATACTTATTTACCCATTTCTGATATTCCTCATCAGTTGGCTAGTCAAAATTAATTACCTCATTCACCTTAACATTATAAGGTGTGTATTTAACTGCTACTTGATTTTACTCTCTTTCAAAAGATTCCAAAAATGAGATGGTGCCAATGTTTTTTCCATACAACTCACCAACAAATCATAATCATAGTCATCACAAACTAATTTAATTTGATCATTGATGACCTCATTTTCCTGATCCTACCACTATTGGAGTGACTTGATATTCCTCTACTCATCAATTATGTTAGGTAACAATGTGTTACCCCAATCATCAAAATTCTTCACCAACTCTTTGATCTTCCAACTCAAGTCATCTGGTAAGTTTGAAAACCTTGCAATGATTTAACTAACACTTGAGTAGGCCTTAATTATTGGGGCCCATTATTTATATCAAACCTTGAGGCCTTATACATTATATCTAAATCACTGGCCCTAGGGATCCAATTTTCAATTAATGGTATAACTACCTCCTGATCCCTATCAATATTCTTTATTGCATCTAACAAATAAAGAATATATAGATGATAATCTATTATAAACTTTCTCATTCAAATGCCTTAAGACAACAATAACAATCTCCTTTTGCTTTAAAATGGATCCCTCCTCACTTACCTTCAATGATGCCTATAATTATTCAATTTTGTGCATTAGCTGCTTCTTCATAGGATCAACAAAGCATTCTACCTCTTCATCAATTTGTTCTAAAGAAGGGGTGAGGGAAGGATTTTGACTAGGAGACCCTAGGGTGGAAACAATAGGAGAAGCAAGAGGCACTGACCCTGAGGTAGAAGGCAATGTACTGATCCTTGGAGCACTTGATGTTTCCCAATCTATTTGTACCTTAACCTATCCACCTCATTCTGCAGTTTAATATTCCTTTGTTGTATCTTACTATACTCCTCAATTAAAAGATTATATTTCTCCATTAGGATTTTATTTTCAACCTCCTCTCTTTTAGCAGTCTTTTGGCCCAATTTGGCCACATTTATAGTTAAATTAGTAGCCTTAGTGGTTGAGGTCTTTGAATCCCTCTTTATTATTAACCCTCCTCTAAAATTTGGGTTAATATTAGTAACATTTGGCTTTTTCCCTTGAGGGGCCAATGCCCAAATTGTAAGGGTATCATATTCTTCATTGAAGGTAGAATCTTGCAATGCTGCCTTGACCTCTTTTTCAGAGTCTTGCAAGGGATTCTTGGACTTTAGAATAGCATTAAAAGCAACAACATCTGCAATGTCCCATTCAGGTAAAATCAAAACACCATCCTGACTTACCAGTTTTCTTCCTTCCTCACGAGTGATGTTCTTGAATTCATCCATTAGTTCAACTTTCACTTCATCATCATTCGCCTGGTCTGACCTATCAAGCCTCAATTCTCTTCTCTTCTTCCACTTATCCTGGTATTCTTCAAATTTCATCCTCCATACCAATTGCAAGAAGACAGGAGTTTTTACAAATGCATCATCATATAGAAACTCCTTACATGCTTCCATCCTTGCATATTACACATATTTACCTTTCATATCCAAGTCAGATAAAACCAACTCAGCTGGCCTAGGAGGGGAAGGCATACCAATATGCATATCCTGATCAGTAACAATAATTTCATCCACCAAATCCTCTTGTGGTTAATCAGTTCTTTGCCTCTTAGGGCTTGGATCAGATGGTGGTGATGAGGGACTATCCTCAGGTGATGATTCCAAATCAATGATTTTAATTGCCCCAGGAATTTTGAATTTTGGACCTGGCCGTGTAGGAAATTTCATTATTTGTTTTCCTTTTTTATCCACTTCCTCCTCATTAGTGTTGTCATCCTTTTTCCTCCTGTAAATGGGTCACCTTTCTGTAGGTTGGTATGTTGGCCTTGTCTCAATTGGCTTGGAACCTTGTTCCTATACACCCAGACTCAATTCTAAGTTTATCTTCTTGGTCCTCAAGGTGCCCATAATTTCTTTGAAGTTCTCCATCAGAAAGTCAATTTTCTTATGGTGTGGACTAAACTCCAACAATGGATCATACTTTGGATCCATTTTGTGCACAATATCCAATAGCTTATCATAAGCTATCCATTTCTCCTTGTTCAATCCTTCCTATTTAGGTCAAATTCATTTCTAATCAAATCCTCAGGAAAGTTGAACTCATGCACAAACTTACCACCTTTTATTCTTTTTCTGAAAAGGGCAAAGAAACCCTCAGGATCATGCTGCCGCTTTGGACCACACCTCAAATGGTAATCTTCAAAGTATTTTCCAAATAGTGTTGACTGGGTATGGAATAATGTCACCCTCAAAATAGTACTGACTGGGTATGGAATAATGTCACCCTAGTTATGGCAGACTTTCAAGTCTGGCCTCCTCCCCTTTGGTCTGAGGAAATCATGCAATTCCTCAAGAATCTTGGGTACATTCACCATTAGTCTTATCATCAATCTAGAAGCAAAAAAATTATCAAATTGCACATAACTGTTGCTTTCCTTATTACAAGATAAATCTGCAGCCCATATCTGTACTGGCAATCTTTCTCCATCAACTAATTGCCATAATTCCATCTTCTCAGAGAAAAAGTCAACATTCTTGAACAAGAACATATACATTAACAAAGAATACCAAAAGAATTGAGTGCCTGTATCATTTTTCTGCAACTTCGACAGCCCTTCATGTATCCTTTCAGCCAAGAAAGAAGCAAAATCATAAGTTACAGAGAAGTTAGGGTGTTGTATTTGCACCCCCATAAAGATGTAAGCAATGGGCATCACAATACTAGGATTGAAACCTAGAATCTAGCATAATGAATAAAAAGTGGCCAAGAAATTATTTGCAAAATAGTTTAATCTGAAAGGTTCTTGGTCAATAGGGCTAATATGAAATCTTGAACCTCCTACCTTAGCCAAATGAGGTGGGAGCAACTTGGCTTTGAAAAGTGACTTCAAATTCCCATATTCATGCTTCATCTCCTCAAGATTGATTGGAACCAAGTACACACTAGGCTCACTCAAATCAAAAACCTGTTGGAATTCTTCTCTATTAATGCATAGCATAACCCTCCCATCATTATCTCTGATTACCCATGTGACAGGGTCATATCGTGCAACAACTTCCCTAAGGAAGTCTACATCAATGAACACATTTGGCACCACTAGCTTACCCAAATCATACATCCAACTGTTCGAAAAGGGGTGAGGAAAATTCCTCTGTCCATACCACAATCTGAACATCTCCAAACCTATGAGAGGAACCGTAGCTTTGACTATATTGGAACAATTATATACTAACGCTTCCCCTAGGATTTTTCCTAGCATCAAAACAAATCCCTTCTTCCTATCATTTGTTGACAAGGGAAATTGATCCAAGAAGTCATCATATAGGTTCCTATTTAAATAATCAATTTGGCCAGAATGTTGCTTTGGCGGTGCCATCTTAGATAAACTAGGGCCTCTTTACAATTTCAAACTTTAAACAACTAGGACTAACTAGAAATATGAAATTACAGAATAAAACCCTACAATTTCTCACAATTCAATTAACCTATAGCCCTAAAACATTTAGCAACAAGCCCTACCACAAGCACACAACAAATTTTCCCAAATTCAGGTTCAAAATAACTAAGAGATGCAAAAATTAACTCATGGCTTTGCATTTGCAGAAACTCCAACTTCTTGTTGTAGCAATTATTAACTCCATCTTTGGCTTCGAGACTGCTTCGCAAAGATACTTGAATTCTTTATGATACAACAAAAGTAGGAGAATTGTTTTTATTTCGATCAAATCATTCTAGCAAGTGTCTCATTCACAATTAAAGCTCGCTTGTGTGTTGTACGAATGACTCCAATCATATTTTATGTAGATTTAAATATTAGCCGTTGATCCTTCACTTTGATTAGATCATCGAACGACTACCTTCAAAACAACTCACACAATCGTCCACATGGCCATAAGGTCCCACCATACCATACGTTGCCAAGGAAATCCATGTGGTGTTCGCTCGTGATATCACAATCAGTAAAGACCTTGCAACTTCGATCACGCGATAGCGGGCACCGTAGATCTTGATCATCAGTAATCTTGTTCTTTCAATACAATCACCAACTTTTCCATTAACCGTCGAGCATCTTCCCCACCGAGATCATAACATATCCACTAATTTGAAACACATGCATCTCACAAATGCTTTAGTAACCCGCTACATAATATATTAAATCCAAATTAATTTACCAAAGTATTTCATTGTTCCTTCAGTTTCACCAGATTAGACACATGGGGATTGCCCGTGATATCGCAATCAACCAAAACAGTGTGGTGGGGTCATCGTGGGATGGCGGGGAGCGGCAGAGATCAAATGATAATTGATCAATGGTCACACAAATTTGTCCCCCTACAAAATAAAACATTTATTAAAAGAACGAGGGGACGTCACTAGGCAAACGATAAACGACATAAGTTGTTTTAAAACGATGAAGCACGGGGCCATCCAAGACTTAGGGAAAAATAAAATAATGCGAAGGAATTAAAACAATAAGACCAATAGGACCCAACCTTGACAAAACAATGGGGCATAAGTTGTTTTTAAAACCCCTCCAAAAGTAACAGCAAAATAGATCCCACCCAAGGTGTAAGATAAACAACAGTGTTTAACATGAAGACAAAGACAAAACCCCAACCTTAGGATTTTCCCAACACCATAAAAGACCAGTAACATAAGACAGGATAGGAAAGGAACACAAGGAGAAAAAATTGAAGCTCCATTTGTCACTCAAACAAGGGAGCACGATACTATCCAAGACTTAGGAGAAATAAAGTCAAGCGAAAGAAATTAAATGATAAAACAAAATGGGGCCAGAACTAGACAAAGCAATGGGACTTAGGATGTTTTAAAACCTTCCAAAAAGTAATGACCGAATAGATCCTTCCTAAGGCGTAAGATAATACTAGGGTTTTACAAGTAGACAAAGGTAAAACCCCAACTTTAGGCTTTTCCCAAACACCATGGATGACTAGAGACATAAGGTAGGATAAAACTTTGAAGCTCCATCAGTTCCATCACTACCCATAACCCTAAACCCAAAACCATTAACCCTTAAACCCTCTACCCTCTCTCTCTCTCTCAAGTCTCTCCCTCCTACCCCCTCTCCCTCTCTCAAGTCTCTCTCTCTCTCTCACTCCCTATGTCTCTCTCCCCTCTACCCTAAACCCTAAACCCTTAACCCTTAAACCCTCTACCCTCTACATTTAACCCTCTACCCCTTATCTCTCTACCACTCCCTCCCTCTTTCCCTCTCTCTCTCAAGTATCACCTTCCTACCCCCTCTCCCTCTCTCAGATCTCTCTCTCTCACTCATTCTTATCTCACTCCCCTCTACCCTTAACCCTATACCTTCTACCCTCTACCCTTAACCATCTACTCTCTATCTCTCTCTCTCTCTCCCTCCCTCTCTCTCTCATTTAATCCCTCTCTCTCTCTCCCCTCTACCCATAACCCTAAACCCTTAACCCTTAAACCCTAAACCCTTAAACCCTCTACCCTCTACCCACTACCCTCTCTCACTCTCAAGTCTCTCACTCCTACCCCCTCTCCCTCTCTCAGGTCTCTCTCTCTCACTCACACCCTCTATGTCTCTCCCCTCTACCCTTAAACCCTAAACCCTAAACCTTTAACTCTTAAACCCTTAACCATGTCTCCCTCTATCTCTCTCCCACTCCATCCCTCTCTCTCTATCAAGTCTCTCCCTCCTAGCACCACTCCCTCTCTTAGGTCTCTCTCTCTCTCACTCACTCATTCACTCTATCTCAAGTCTCTCCCTCCTACCCCCTATCCCTCTCTTAGGTCTCTCTCTCACTCACTCACTCCCTCTATCTCTCTTCACTCTACCCTTAACCCTTAAACCATCTACCCTCTACCCTTTACCCCCCTCCATCTATCTCTCTTCCACTCCCTCCCTCTC